>JARHVA010000551.1:1572500-1675000 GCA_037957365.1 Torreya grandis
TCGTTAAAATTGAAATAAAAGAAACTTTTTGTGACAAAAAAATATTATAATTCATACTTGTAAGAAAAGTAAACAATACATAATTATCTAATACTACCAATAAATTTCAACCATATTTGGATAAATCCACCTAAGTACCAAACAAATTAAGCTCTATTTTACAATTTCATTCATAATAATGTCAACTATAAATCTTTATACACTTAATGGAGATAAAGAATATGAATGTAGTAAAATACAATCACTCACAAGTGATGAAGGCACTCTTTAAAATTCAAAGTAAAATCATTTCAAAAAGTAAACTCTTATCAACAAGGCTTAAAACATTATGCCACTTCCAATCCACTTTCAATAGAGTAATATGGAGATAAGAAAGCTATAAGCCTTTATTAAAATTAAATTAATCATCTTGCACATAATTAAACATCTATAAATAAAATCTTAACAATAAAGTAAATGACTTAAGCAAGTCAGATAAGGGAAATCATTCCAAAGGCCACTGTAACAAGTTCCACAAGAGTGTACCCTAAAAAAAAACAAAGAAACATCAAATATTCAATGAACTATTCTATTTGGCTAAAGGAATGTGCTTGACCACCTATCTACAAGCATAATTACTTGGGATCCTAACTAAGTGAGTTCCATGTGTAGCCTCCCCCAAGTCCAAGGGAAATATCTGTGTCGCGTACTCTGTATGCATAGGATAGGAAGGTACGAAGATCAAAAGTAAGTTATCAATAAATTTAACAAAGAATAACAAAAATTATAAAATTCAAACACCCCAAATATACAATACTAAACATTATGAGGTTTTCAATACCTCTTCATAGGCAAGAGGGAAGGAAACTTACTTCTTTTATGATAATATCTCAAAATGAGTAATTGGGATACACAAGCCATAAAACATCCTATTTAAATAATCATAATTTGACCTTAGACCTCTTGAATAGCCTCCTTAGACTTCTCAAATAAATTCAAAACTCCTTATACCTCTAATGATCATCCTTAGATCTCTCTTAAATTAATTAAGAGAGTGGGTTTCCAACCTTATTAAAAGGTTCCACATCTCAAGTAAGTTTTTGTTTGCCTCTAAGGCATGAGAGGGCTTGACTGTCAAGCCAAGAACAATTGATATTATTTCACTCCCCACACATACACACATGCCTATCCAAAATGGATGTTATATGGGTGCTAAAAAACACTTTAAAAATGACCAACATTAATGTAACTCATCAAGAAGAAAGGATCTTAGCAATGCCACAAGAGAAATATCATAAAGAGAAATACATAGAGATTTTCAATACAAAGAAACCATAACTAAAGCTAACATAAAATTATTCACAATTCCATGAGAAACACATCAACAAGATTCACAATGAGAAGATGCATTACTTGAAAAAAATACAAATATAAATAAAATAAGACTTAACTCAATCTAATCTTGGTTGAAAACCCTTTACAAATCTTCCTTCCCAACCTTAAGATCTCTCCCCAATCCTCCCCCAAATTGCATAAACCAAATGAATAAAATAAATTCCTATTAATGGAGGTCATTCAACAACATTAAAAAATTGTAGGATGTCATGTGGCCATCCTCCACCTAAGGTATAACCCTACCTTTCATCAGGACTCCCATTAAAATAAAAACATTCAAAGACACCCACATGGGCACATACATGTGCACTAATGAGGTCCAACTCATATTTCACTAAAAAAAAAAGTGGATGAAGTAATCTAATCCATGATTTATCTTCCCTAGAGTGGCCAAAAATGGCAAAAAATCATAATTATCCACTACCCTAATGGGGTGGTGGTTGGACTCAAAAATCACATGTAAAATCATGTTTTACATGTCATTTTCACTATCCAAAATTTGCCCCAAAGATCAAATCCGAATTTACACCATAGGGTTGAGTTTTTGGGTTAACCCAACCCAATACAAAAGTTAATTAACCCCAAGGGAGATTAAAATAGGTTTAGGGTCATGAGTATAACAAAAATGGTTTGGGTTAAAATAACTATATTATGAAAGCATTAAAAAATAAAAAAATAATAAATTGCACAATAAAAATTTATAAGAAAAAATGCAAGACATGATGTCAAGTATTATAAGAGTTTTAGGAGAATCCTAGGAGTTCATATGAAGTGTGAGACACATTCAAATTCCCTATAGTCCTACCTTTGGCCCTTTGTAACCTACACACTCATTGCAAACATCTAATAAATCCATGGAAATAATCACTATCTAGACAATATGAAACATGTATAAAAATATAACCATGTCACATGAGAATGATACATGAATAAATAAAAATCATGGTTAATTCAATAATAACATCCATAATAATCATGAAATAGTAACCATGCCATGTAATATACATAACCAAATAAACCAATATATTTGCTTCACACAATAATTCTATACTCATACTTCCAATAGTCCAATATAAGTCCATAGGAAACACACAATCTAGTAACACACAATATGAAAATAATAAAAAACTAGGGTCCTACATCCCCCTCCCCTAAAAATTAGAATTATTCCTAGAATTCACTAGAATAGATGTATCTATAGAGCATGTAAGGTTGACACTTCCTCCTAAGTAGATTCTATGTGGTGTTATAAGTGGTATTTATTAGAGAGAAGTGGGCTACCTTGGTAAACTTATCCAATGTCACCATTATCACATCATGGTGATACAAATAAAGAGGTAGACTAATTATAAAATCCATAAAAATAATATCCCATTTCAACTCTAGAATTTAATGTGGATACAAAAGACCTATAGGGTGTTGATGTTCATCCTTAACCCAGTGACACTCAAGACATCACACCATAAAATATGTAATATCATGTCATAATCCAATCCAATGATACAACTATCTAAGCTTAGCATGCATCTTATTAACCTTAGGGTGGGATGAATAGGAAGCTTGATGAGCCTCTAAAAAAAAAATATCATAAGTCACCAACATTAGGTACATAAATATGCCCATATATCTCAAAAGACTATCCGAATCCAAAGAGTAACCAATAAACTTGCCCTTCAAGGATATTTGTGGCTTTAACATCTAATTGACCTATTGATAAAAAACTATCTCCAATAATCTGCTCAAGAATCTTGTCCCTTAAGTCAATGTGAAAGGTCATAGCTAAATCTCAAGGATTGTGTTTTGTAGTGCATCTTGAATAATCATGTTTTCAACCTCATATTTCCTCCTTCTCAAAGAATATGCTACAATATTTTCCTTCCATTTGATATAATAGATATAAAAATGGTAATAATAAATTAAATCCATCTAACACCATTGATGTGCATTGAGATTAGGCTATATGATGATGTGTTGAAGACTCAGTTGATCTATCCTCAACATGAACTGATTGCATAGAAGGAAATGTCACCATCTGATGAATGTGTGAACCATTGATACTAGCTCTAGATCATGATTGGGATAATTAAACTCATAATCTATAATTTTTTTATACTCAAAGGTAATTACATTTTTATCTTTCATGAAAAAAAATCCTAAACCCAATTTTGAAGCACAAATACACACCAAAAATTCACCCTTAGAATTATTGCTAAGATTGGTGCACTAGTTAGATGTTCCTTCAATGCTTGGAAATCTTTATCACACTTGTCTAACCCAAAAAAATTATTCTCATTCCTATAAAATGAAGTAATGGGGTGAGAAACCTAAGAGAAGTCCTTAAAGTCACAAAATAATACCTATTGTGGATTAATTGAAAGCATAGAACATAGACCTAAACACAATGAAAACTCTTAAGGAAATAATTACAAAAAAAATTAATGACTATAATCAATAATGTTGTTGGTACTAGATTGATATGCATACACAATGACATCGATAAATTATAAGTATGATCTATAACCAAAGAATTGAAAAGACTAAAAAAATTTCAATCTTATCACTACATATAACATACACTTAGCCTACTACAAATTTATTAACTTGATGGTAATTCCCTAATAAAATATAGAAAATTGGAAAATAAAGCATGTACATTCACACAAAATCATAGAATAGTCATAAAACCTTTCCTTTCTTGCATTAATTTCCAAAATAATCCCTTAATTATAATATATAAAAGACATGCCTATATAGCTTTTGGAGGAGATCACCTATCCTCCAATCTTATCTAAATTTGTCAAATATAAAATAAGACCACCTCTTAATCTCATCATGTAGGCTATTTATGTTTTAAAATGAATATATATAAATATATAGATTCATATTTTATCTCTTTTGTTTGTGTAAAATTATATAAATTACTCAATAAAAAAGGAACTCTAATCATTAGTCATTGATTATGGGTGAAACTGCTAGTTGAAAATAGATTTGAACTATATTGAACTATAGTCAAAACTGGTTGACAAGAAATATGAAGAGCATGAGATGCTGATGCATAAAATCCTTGAATGGTTTTAGTAACTAAATTTTTTGAAGATACCACTATAATTTTAACTTTAGTTGGTCTTAGTTTAGCATGTGAAAGAATAGTAGTAGAAGGTAAGGTCACCATGACCGACCCTATTGGAGAGTAGATTATTATGTATTTAGGAGAATAAGACTTGATCATTAAAACTCAAAATCATTAAGATTAATCTACCACATTAGTGGTTGAACATCCATATTCCTTTAATTTCTCATACTTAGTCATACATGTTATAAAATCTAGTTAAATAGCTTCAAAGTTAATGATAGGAAGCTTAAAAAAAATTGGGATCCTATTCATTAATTTTATATGAAAATTCATTGAGGATTTAAAAGAGGTAATCAAGGATTATTATTGTCTTACCTTATCCATGGAAAAACTAATCAACTAAATCACTTGGTCACTAATTTTGAAAATTGTGCTCTCAACCTCTATTTTAAAGCTATTGGCAATAGTCTGCAACAAGATATAAAAAAAAATGGTTTGGTTGAAACTTGCCCTAGAGGTGTGTACATTCCATTAATTATCATATCCCCTAGAATATGGGTGGCCTTTTTTTATTTGATTTTTAATTTATCAACCAACTCCTATATTTGTTTGTGCCATTCCATAAGATGATTTATCTTACTAGTCATAGAAGTATGAGCTAAAGCAATATCTAGAAGTTATAATAAATTAAGATGTTGATATTTCTCCTATTTTAATGACTTGTCAATAAAATAAAATTTAGCATCCAATTTCTTCACATATTCATAAAAAATTACCACATTATTCCATTGTGGTTGATATTCTCCTATTGACTATCGAATAAAGCATACTATGTCATACATGGTTTTAGCCAAACTATGTACATTGTCCACTATATCCTTTGGAGGTTATATTTTGCCTCGTGCCTCTAGTCTCTTTTTGGTCTATCTAAAAACATGAAATATATTATTTAAGACTCCCCTAGTATCTTATACCATGGAAATGGGGTCTTCATGAATCTCATCTTCATCCCTAGGTCCAATTCTTATTTTATTTGAAAACGAGAAGAGTTCTTCTTCTCTCATTAAATATATAGGTTTCCCACCAATTATAAATTTCCTTCACCTAACCATTTTTTAGTTTCTTTTTATGCTTCATTAAACTATATGGTTAATTTTGGATCCTTAATTTTCACCAAATCTTGTTAAGCTGATTGATATGTTTGCATTTTATGGATCCTTGTAGGAGTCACTAGAAAATCTTGGGGAGAGGTTTGAAAAGTAATGGGAAAAGTGATCTATGGTGTAGGCATGAGAGTGGAGGAATATGGCAGACTCTATGGAGGTGGAATGAGTATGGAAGGAGAAGAAGGACTAGAATGGGGAGGTGTAGGTAATGAGGGGGAAGGTGGAATGGGTAACCTCTCCTTAGAGATCTTGGTCTGAGGAGGTGTCCTAAAGACATATTTAGTGAGATTGAGTGATTATTAGACTTAGACGACTTTTAAATCTTTTAGGAGATACTATGTAATAGAAACAACCAATTGGGTGAGGATATGGGGTTTTAGGGGTTGTGTAGTAAATTTTATTAGGATATTAAATCCTCAAGATGTTGACAAGAAATAGTAGTGCCTAGGTCATGTGAGGAAATAATTGGTTGTGTAATAGAAACCTAGGTTAGACTCTTCATGAATTGATGAATCAAAGTATATGCAATAATCATATAATTAGTGGTAATAATAATTTTAGTCAAAGAATGCATATTTGTAATCTATGTCATATCAGATGAATCTAAGGAAGCTATGGAAGGTGGAAGAACTATTGTTAAAACATGGGAAATAATAACTTGTGTCAAGCCTTATGGAGAAGTTTTTGAAGAAATCATAGGTGAGGCAACTGAAGTAGTTGATGAACCCTCTATAGTGAAAATTTTAATAATTTCTTATTTTACTTATTCAACTTGTCCTTGTCTAATACCCTGAGTGTGAGGAGAAGTGGGACTTGAAATCCCCAAAGTGCTCTTTAAGGCACCTTCTAAAAAATGTTCAATGATGATTTTTCCTCTAGGTTTCAACCATAGATTATTTCTAAGTATCCTTCCTCTTGGTCATCTAAATACTCCTTTGTCTCCACTTATTGTGTGATAATAGGGGTTTTCAGGAAGGAAGATATATTCTTACATAAGTCGCTACAAAAAAAGTGGATTCCATTTTTAATGGAGGAGGATAAGGGAACTGAATTATTATTGGGGATTGAGATGGAAATACTACTATGACCATCTAAGTTAATGCAAATGTGAATTTATATGTTCTCTCATTTCCATAACTTGTTGCTTCACTTCTTATGGATATGAGACATTTAAAAGAATTCTTGCTCTTAGTTGCTCATCAATTTCTTCTTATGTTTCTTCCTCTACTTGAGGTTTCCCATCTATTTCAAAGTTATTTTCCTCATGTTCTATCCTAGATGCATCTTCTCTTGAATAATATGGATCATATTAGATCATCTAAGTGATCCTCATAGACATTTAGACTTTTCTCATTCTTGTATAAACCTCTGAATCATCCTAGCATTAAGAAATATTAGGTCATGTTCATACTCTTGGTAACCATAATATTCATTGAACTGCCTATAGAAATTATCTATTATATATTTTATTACTTTCTTAGGTTCCCAATATATGTTCTCTACTAGTCCAAACTTAAATAAATCCCTATGTTTTGAAGTCTTTGCTAGTTGCTCCTAGTTTTGGAATATTTCCTTCCAATGTAGAGGGGGGAATTTTTATATTTTCCTAATTTAGATTCCTCTTATTTTCATCCAAAATATTATATAGTTGTTAGGATATCTCTTATTCAACCAATTTATGTAGTAGGAGTCTTGGTAGTAAGAAAAAAGCTGCCAATGTGCCCTCAACTCTAATAATAGTGTGATCTAGATAGAACCAATAATCATCCAATTCCCTTAGTGACATTTTAATCTGATTAGATAACCTAGGCATGGTATCCCATTTATTGATGTATAAACCATTGGATAAAAGGTATCTTCTATTTTTGGCATAGGATCCTTGTATTTATGTATGTGAAGATAGTCAAAATCATCACAAATCTATGTTATCCCTTCTGGCTCCCAAGGAAGAATGTTAGTTGGGGTGATAATTTCATAGATAACATCTACCAAGTATGAAAACATGTAGAAGTTGGAATCTACTTGGTCATGCATGTGGTCACTTTGGGATTTTAGTTTGAATATTATGATTACACATAGGGGGAATGCCCTTACCCTTCAGATTTATGGAACATAATGAGACCCATACATCATCTATATGAGTGATAGATGAAGATCCATGTAGTCTATTCAATAAGGAAATATAAATTCTAACATTCAACCCAAATTGGATAATTAGGAACTTATTATTCATGGTAAACTTGTTAGGGTTGTGGGCCCATCCTAATAGGGTGATTCTGATGTTATTATTTTTAAACCCATCACTGATTACTATTTGGTTATATGGGATGTTTGGATGCAGAAATTAATAGATTTTTTCAAAAGCTAGGCCAACTACATAAGGTATAGGTTACACACTATTGTTCTTGTGAAAAATATATCTTGTGTAAGTCAATATTATGTAATAACTCTATTTTTTATACTTCCTTGTAGAGTCCAACATATCTCATAGCAAATAGGTCATCTATGTATTCCCTTTAATCTAGGGACATGTCATATTCATCATTGTAAGGTCAAACAAGCTCAACCTCTACATAAATTGATGTATAATGCATGAAGGCTCCAAGTAAATTAGTTCTATAAAATTCTATATCTGTAAATTTCTCTTTGGTCCTAAAGTAAAAAATTGAAGGAGTGGGCTCTTGGTTTTGCACCTCCATTATCAAATAATTTGATCTCCATGTTGAACTTGAAAATTTATGGATTTTAGTTTGCTATGGAAATTTGGATAACAGTTTGTTTGGAAAATGTAATTTTATATGACATATGGACATAAAATATATTCCATTTAATTATCTTGTGAATATATTACTTGAATCCTCCATGTGTGAGAAATAATTGTAGAGTAACACTCATTGTCATCCATCCATCAAATTTGAGTTTGATTTTATGACATCAACTGTTACAATTTTAATTATAAAATGGTGCTTCATCATTGTATTTAAATACGTATTCATTTGTTTTATAAATTTAATATACTTTTGATCTTTTATGGTTGTCACTCTATCATTGATTCATGGCCTTTTTCCTTTGTCTGTCCATGACTGACTATGTTCAGTGAGATGCATGGTGTCTTTCCATGTAGTTAATTAATTTTTACTTATCATTGAGTATTTTTGTCTATCATTAAATGGAGAAATGATATGATGACACATGATATGACATTTGGTGGTTGAATTTATAGAGAGTGCCACATGGGAATTTGTGGTTGAATCGATTGAAATGTATCTCATCATTTGTATGTTAGATTCTATTCAATGAGATATTGATATATGGCATGTTATTACTCAGTCAAATGGTCAATTATTTTATGGTTTTGTACCTTTATATCTAAGCCTACAACTAAATGATATTGTGAAACATGGATCAATATCACTTACTTGAAAGGTCATAGAATTTTATGATCAATACTTCTAGTTTGAGGGGTGCAATATAGTGAGATGGAGATACGTGACATGATCTCACTCAGTTGAATTGTTATTGTATTCCATAAGTCTATTTTTTATTAAATGTTTGTGATAGAACATGATTTATACTTGGCATGATCTCATATAATTTGTTGGTCACTTAGTTGTGAGATTTGTAATATCAAGTTATCTTTTAGATGTAATGAAAATACAACACATGTCATGATCTTATTTAGTCAAGTTATGCAAAAATTAATAGTTTGAATAGTCATTGATAGTCCATGGAAATTTGGTGAATAAATTATAATCATTAGTAATAGAATAACTTGTAAAGTGTAAAACTGATAAACTTGATAAATAACATTTAACTTAGTCAAATAATTTAGTAATGAAGACCAAAATGAAATTAATATCTCAAATTAAAGCCAAAATTCATATAATACAAAGTGAGTAAAATCATTTAGGCATTGATATGAAATTATTTTAGGGTTGATTTATGTCTCGATAAGGACCAAACATAATATTTTTAGGATAAATGGGTCCCTATTTGATTTCTTAAAAATGGGGCATGTTGATCACAATAAATGGTGACTCAATGAAGAAATACTCTTGAGTATTTGAGAACCCAAATTTTTTAGTTTGACCGTTATGTAGAACTTTAAATTATATAAAGATAAAATAAATAAGAACTAAAAGAGACTTCAACATAGTCATGCAACATACTAACCCTTCTCAAATTCTAGATCATGTGTGATTTTATGAAGATTCTTTCACCTTTTTTATGAGAGTTTTAACAAAGATTTAGACAAAAGATGAGGTTTTTTTTAATTTTATTTTTATAATATTTTAAAATTTAAGTACATGTATATGGGAAATCCTTCATTACTCTACTTCCATCCAAACATTCATAACACAAAAACAATACCTTTGATTCCACTCTAAGCATTGCTTTATTTCCAAACAAACATTTATAGCCCTGATAGAGATACTTAAATCACCCCTCTTCCATGATTGACCCATAATTCATATTTTAACAACATATGTTATTCTCGTGGTTTGTCTTATATTGATTTATTTATAACATCAATCAATTTTTTTGGTAGATTCAATGATTCCATTTACTTAAGGATAATAATTTGAATAAAACTTAACTTCAATTTCATTATTATAATCCCATTCTATAAAATCTATAGTTTGAAATGTAGGACCATTATCACAGACCAAGGAGACTAGAGTTTATTACCTAGTTAGAATGTTTTCCTCAAGTAATTTAATAACATCTTGTGCTATGGAATTCTTTTTGCCATAAATTCAATTCATCTTATGTAGTATTATGTAGCTATTAATATGAAATAGTGTCCATTTGATGAATTGGGTTTAATAACTCCTAAAAAATCTAGACCCCATTGTGCTAAAATGTGTCCTTCAATCATAAGGTATAGCAACATGGTAACATGAATTTCCCTCTTCATAAACACTTGACATTGGTGATCATTTTTGACATGAATGTGTGTGTCCTTAAAATTGTAGGGAATTATTAACCCATATTTAGAATATTGTGTGTTTTAGCATTCCCTGAAGGATGTTTTCTACCTATCTTCTAGTGAAAATTATCAAAGATGTCTTTAGCTTCTTCTTTAGATAGACATATCAATTAATTTTATTTATAATTTATCTAATAAATCACCCATTTATTGGTCATATAGTATATTGATTTGAGCTTGGGTGCTCATATTTCTTATTTATTTAATTTAGGAGTATATGTGCATGTAAGTAGGTAGTGATTTATTTGGGCATACTAGTCACCTCTAGCTACCTGTGATGAGTTAATTTTCTCAATGGAGATGTGTGGGTTAGTTTATACCATTATCTAATTAATACCTTAACCTCAATCCATTTTGGTGGGCCTGATTTCCAAATCTAACTCTTATATTTTGTCTATATACTTTCCTCTTTGTTCCCCTAATTCATTTTGACCAAGTGTAAGTTTGACAATTGTGTCTAGGATAATATTGTATGTCTTATTGCATAGAATATAGTGCTTGAATTTATTCACCACTTTGATCAATGCATAAATATATTTATCGATCATGAAATAATGTGATTCAACTTATTTTAGATTAATGTTCATGAATGATATAGGGTTTTCACTATCTTAAACCTTCTAAGTTAGCACACCTACTATAATATGTTCTGATGTGATTGAATATAGGAAGAAATCCTTATTGAAATCTAGACTGATTAGTACTAGGGCTTGAGAAATAACACTTTTGACATATTGGAAATCTTTCTTTGCCTCTGTCGTCAATTCTAAATTTTCATCTTATTTTAACTTAACATGGAATGGTTTCACAATCTCTAAAAATCCTAAAATAATTTTTTGAACAAAATTTATCTTGCCAAAAAATGATTTGAGTTTTGTTACTATTAAGATATGGAATTATTAAAATATCTCAAATTCTATTAGAGTTAACTGAAATACATTTTTTGGTCATAATGTGGCCCAGTAACGTACCTTCTATGACTCTAAAAATAATTTTATTTAGGTTTAATGAGATTTCATACCTTTTACATCTACCAAATACTCTTTTCAAGTGAGTAACATGATCCACTCTATCTTTAGAAAAGACAGTCAGATCATCCATGTAAATAATGATGCACTTATAGATGAGCCCTTAAAAATTGAAATCCATGGCACGTTTTAAGGTATAAATTGCATTAATTATTCTAAAATACATTTTATTATATGCAAAAGTCCCCCATTTAGTAGTGAAAACAAATTTCATATGATCATCATTTTCCACTAATACTTGATTGTAGCTTGAGAATCTATTTATAAAGGACATCATTTCTGGTCCACTAATTATCTGAATTACTTCATTTAGGAAGGGTAAAGGATAATTATCCTTTTTTTAAGCTTGTTTAAAATTTATGAAATACACACATGGTCTAATTTCACCATTTTTTCTTTAGTACAATAATTATATTGGAAACCCAAGTAGAATGTCTATTAGGAAATATAATTTTAGCTACTAATAATTTCTAGACTTATTTTTGAATGAGAGGCTCTCGAATTGAATTAACTCATATTTGTTTCTAATTGAATGGTTTGTGTCATTATTTTAGTGGTGTGGTATGTATGACAAATTTGGGATAAATTTTTTTACGTCTTCATAAGTTTAAGTAATCACATCCTTATATTTAGTCAATAATTATTTTAGATTCTCCTTTTCTTGTTTTGTACAATTCAATCCAATGTTAACTGATTAGGGATGTTCATTTTTTATCTAAATTCACCCTAGTAAATCATATTCATTGGTCTTAAACTATTTTTATTTTTTAACTTGGTGATCCATGTCAAAGACCCATTCTAAGGAGACCATTCCTTTGGGTATCCAATTTTAGTTAGATAATACCATTGTCTTTTCTTTTATTTTTTGTTCATTAGGTAAAAATCTCTTTCATAAATGATTTGTGACTCAAAGTCACTAGAAATTCTCATGAAATTTATAATTTATTTATCATCATCAAATACCTAAAATTTGTCAACATTATCAGGGACTGAAGGACATGGCACCAAATCTACATAAAATTTCTACATTTTGGACTCTCAAATTTGCTACAGAGGTAGCCATGGAATAAGCTATCTATTTTTGCTCCCTGGGGATTGATTTTATATTGCAAGCTTCAAATTATTCAATTAAGTCCTAGGATCACTACTTATATTTATTTATATATCAAAACTTGCACTGATATTGACTCCTAACTTGGGTAATAACTAACTTTAAATATTTGAGCATTAGAGCTATTTGACATTATGTTTTAATGTTAATTGGATCCCTAAGATCAAGGATTCATAGTTTGCATGATTTTTAGTGCACGTAAATTTTAATAAAAAATCATCAATGTATTTCCTCCCATCAAGATCAATCAAAGCAATGCCTAATCTTGAACCATGTTTGGATTAAACACCATAAAAATATAAGGTCCATAATTGTGAAGGATCTTCATATTCTTGTTCTTTATTCTCATGTTTAATAGTGAAGTGTAAACCCCTACATGTGATGAAGCAAAGTTAATTCTTTAATTTTTATATTTGTATTATGTGATTATGTGCTTCATTTTTAGTTCTTTATCAACTCTAACTTGATTGGATACTCCTTTCCAAGGAAACTACATGTGTGAAAATTTGATGGTCATTTATCCATTTAGTGTCTTTGACCAGTCACAGCTTAAGAGTAAAACATAAGCTTTAGGAATGTCAACTACTAGGATGTCAATATATTTATCAATACTTGGCTCAAAAGCAAGCGATATGTGGACATTTAATACTTCCCCAACAACTAGGATTAAAAACTTATCTAGTTATAAGACCACTCATTTGGATTTATATAGAGTTAAACCTAGATTCTTACATATTCTAGTGGAATCACATTACCTAATGCACTTGAATCAACCAAATAATTTTGTACATTTTTATGAAAAATTATAATTGTCAATAGGAAAGGTGGGACCTCAGGTTTATATTTATAAACAACCATATTTGTATGTGAAACTTTTGACTTGTCAGTAGATGACTTACTAGCTAAATCCTTGAGAAAATTTTCCCTTTATTATATGATTTGAGCCAACTCATGAATGGTAATGTTTGTATTGATTTTATTCATGTTCTCCACTATGTTATATACACTATTATTGTGTGGATCAACCTGTTATTGCTTATCTTTTCAGTTAGGAGGTGGTGGATTATTATTACCATCCAAATTAGGAGGAGTGATTTCATTATTGTTTGGATGAGTGAAATTCATGATAGGCTATTGATTCTTATTTCTCAGATTGTAGTTATTTCTTTGAATTAATAAAAAAAATTAATCTTGTATGTATTTTATTTCAAAAAATTCTCATCCTTAATAGGGAATGGAAAGTCATATGTGTCAAGCACCATTATAGTACTAGAAGTACTAGGGGAATTGGATGTGGATGGATTAGGTTGATTTAAAAATATCTTGTATTTTTCCATGTCTTTCTGAAATATTTCAAAGGCATTTTAGAATTCTATGCAATATAATTCATAATGTTTGGTAAAATGGTGAACTTTACATCAGTTGCGTAAGGTCACTTCACAAATGTTCATCTCAAGTAGTTTATTGAGATATGGATCCAAATTATTTACTCACATGTTAAATGGTATATTATACCTCTGAAATGTAAAATTCTTATTGGTTTCTTCCCTTACAATGTTCCCTAGGTATTTTTACATGTCTAGGAACTCATTGCTAAGTTTTTACACCATGTGTTGAGTAACGTATAATTTATCTTTGTTTGAATAAAAAATTATCCCTTGTGTGGTTGAAGCATTAGATATTAATAAATCTTGATTTTTTTATTTTTATTTATTAGATACATGTGTAGGATTACTTAGAAAACTCATATTTTGGTTTCGTGCAACATGTGTTAGAGGTAATTGAGTGAATACCTAGTTTTGATTTTTGGTCAGGATATTCTAAATGGAATTTAGAATAACATTCAAGGCTGAGAAGTTTGGGTTAGTGTTTTCTATAGCCAAGGCTTATAATTTAGGATTCAACTCTCCATCAATGTTAATGGCTTCAACATAAGCATCTAATAATTATTGATATTATGAGCTCTACATAGGAAAAATGTAGGCATAGAATCTAGTGAATCCTTATAGATTTCAAGGGCTAATGTAATAACATGTTTGTATGCATCATTCCAATGGCTATACATATTTTAGAATCTTGAAATCAAAGCTCTAATTGGTTCATTAGGTTCCCTTTTATACTATAAAAATGTTAGAATACCATATTAGGGTTGGTAACCTAAATTAATAATGAAATGAATGTTTCATGACACATGTTGTATGATGTTATTTATTTTTTAGGAAGATTAAGGAACCAATCATAAAAAACATCTTTCAAAGTAAAAGTGAATAGTCTGCATGCCATTACACTCAACATCCCCCTTTTTATTTAAGGAGAAATGGGGACCCACTTTTTTTGGATTTTGGTCTTAATAATAAGCCCCATTTTTTCCATATGTTTATTTAAATTTTAAAAAATTTAAGGTAATTCACTTTTTCCAGGTGATATTGGCATTATGTTTCATGAGACTATTATTTTATAGAGACTATTCTTCAGGTTTATATTTATGGGCTAATTATTTTAGCACTTATGCAATTTACCCTTTAGGTTTTGGGTGTTTTGAATCCTTTATTATTTTATACTTAATGTTCACAAAGCCTAATTTTGTTGAGGAAATTATTGTAGACATTTTATCCAAAATAATTCCCCTGAAGGAATTTGGCTTGCAGGCTCTTTTGCCTTAAAAAATTTTAGACTACCAAATTTTACCTAAAACAAATCCCCTAATAGATTATTCCTTTAAAATTACCAAACCTACCCTTAGGGAATTTTTAAAAGACACTTATCTATATGAAATTACCCTTCGAGGAAATTAAAACTGCCCGTCAACCTTTATGAAGCAGACCCTTCACAAATTTTTTGACATGAAGTAGACCCTTTGAATCTTTTTACACATACCTTTTGGGACTCTTGAACTAACCCTTAATAATTTTTTCAAGTGTCCTTTGTCATTTGAATTATCCCTTTGGCCTTTTCCAAACTGACCATTTTGCCCTTTCTGACCAGATCTTTTAAGGCACATACCCTTTGGGTTTTGTGTAAATGACCCTTCAATACTTTTATCCTAAGCCCTTTACCCTATGAGACTTATCCTTCATGATATCATTTTTGACCTATTTACCCTATGAAAAATTTCCTATGACTTTTGCATAGTAGACCCTTTGACATGGACGTACCCTTCAGGATTTCTATCCCAAGCCTTTGACCCTTTTCAAAGTGACCACTTACCCTTCAAAATAATTGTTGCAGACCTTTTTCCACCAAAAAGACCCTTCAACCCAAGGCACATACCCTTTGGGTTTTGTGTATCTTACCTTTCAAGACTTTTTAAATGACCCTTAACATTATGAAAGTACCCTTTAGGGAAATCAAAATTGCTCTTTAGCCTTTATGAAGTAGACCCTTCTAGACTTTTGTCATGGAAAAAATGCCCTATGAAGTGGAAATTTTGGATCAAAATTAACCTTTAGGGACATTTAAAATGTCCTTAAAACCCTCAAAATAACCCTTTAGGAAAATTCCCTTGAGACTTTTGCCCAAATGAACTCTCTAGGGAAATTGTTATAGATATTTTGTCTAAAACAATTCCCCTAAAGGAATTAGTCTATGGAAGTTGTCCCAAAAGCATTTTTTCTGATATAAAACCTAAGTTCCTTATTAATAAGATTACTAATAGTCTCACCATACTTATCCAAAATAAAGGTAAAATTATTTCCCATCAATGCTGTAATAAAAAAACCTACCAACTTGAGCTAATGAGTTTAAATTATATAGGAAAATAGAAGCCAAGTGAACGTTCCACATTTATGTCACACAAACTAATATTCAATGCAAGATTATATATAGGCAATATGACACTATTGAAAATCCATCATTATATTTAATCTAACTTGCATTCAAAGTCCCCTACTTTCTTACACTGACAAAGAGCCCTAGTTCCCATTTCAAGAGTACTACGAGTAAAACAAATAAGCTAGAGCCAAATTATCTACACAACATACATAATGTATAAAAGAAGCAACATAAAGTATGTATCAATGACATATACATTTCAGATGTTTTAAGGTATGAATCCACCCTCCCAATATTTAATTAAGGACTTCATGGAGTTCACAAACACAATATTCAATGCCATAATATTTGACAAGTACCAAAATTATTCAACATTATGGGATAACATCAATTTAATGGATGTGTTTTCACTAGAAGATGAGATGACAATAGAGATAGACTATTTTTTAAGGAATTTTTATCATTCAAAAGCCAAAGATTATACTTTGCTATAGCTAAGCTATAAGTAATACTATGTATTAACCTCCTAAGGGACCTTTTATTTTTAGGGAAGATATCACATGTTTCTTTCCTACATCATTCTTGTAATAATACGATGGTCATGTGTATTTTAGGAGTATATTTTTAGAGATATTTGTATTTAAGTATACATGATGCCTATTTCAATAAGCACACATTGGTGTAGTTTAATGCAGAGACCTTAATGGAGAAGGTACTATCTTCATGGATACTCCTGGACTAGACCATCACATGAAAAGGGAATAAGCCAAAAGGAGTAATTTTAATTAACAAATTTAGGATGGGGATTCACATTGGTATGGCTCTTCTCAATTGATTATATGGTAAGCCTCGTATTCATTTTATTAATTTGGATTGGGTACCAATACTGTACATGATGCTTACACATGATGTCACATACACCCTAGGTGAAATAATTAGACTTTGATTAAGAAAGAAAATTATTCATAGGGACAAGTGTCCCATGCCCTTATAATATTTCTACATGATGTCCTATTTATTGGATGTAGTCATGGGTACATGTTACAAATATCTTGGTGAATTTTGGGATATAGCCACAAATTGTGAGAATAACATGATCTATGATCATTACTAATTCTTGCATGTCTACTATTATACTATGCATATGGTGAGGATATATGAAGATGTCTATCTTTAGGTTTAGAAATACATTCATGGCTTTCCCATGCCTTTAATTTGATAAAGAATTATGAAGAAATTGGAAGGGAAATGGGATTATTTCCTTTACCCAAATTTCATTGTTATCATGATTTGGGGAAACAAATTTTCCCCCTTGTGTCTCCCAAATTTTGTACCAATCAAACTGGTTAAATAGGAAATTGCCTTTCAGTTATGGAAAATCATTGAAGAAGACTTATCAAGGTAGAAAAATGCCTTGTATTTTTGTCATTTTTAAACTATTGCAATATGGTATATATGATGAGGAAACATTTTGGGGAAGTGGGTGGAAAACACAGGAGTTATCCTTTCCTCATACTTACACATAGAGATTAGGATCTACATGGGCTAATCCAAAATCACATTCATGGATTCAACATCCCTTATAGTCATGAGCCTTATGATTATGATTTCTTGTTTTTGAGTGCCAAGTCTGATGAGGAAGTATTATAATAGGCAAGGATTATTGAGATACAAGAGGATCATTTGAGAATGATCCAAGATGACCCTTCTATTTCTACTAGGGAGTTGGACAATAAAAATAGACTCTATAAAGGGTGGGAATATTTAGATTTCTAGAGAGGATATTTCAAGGAGAAATATAAGGACCAAGTACCTTCCTCCTCCTAAGGACTTTCTTTGAAGTTGAAACTGAAGATAATGAAGAAAGAACTCAGGTTACTCGATCCTAGTTCTAGTAGGGAAAGATAAGTAAGGGATCCCATTAGTATAGATTCTGATGAGGAAGAGAAAACACAAGAATTACCTACTATAGGTTCTATTCAAGTGTCTATTGATATGCCCTAGGTATATATTATTACATCTATCAAGATATCAACTTTAGAAGTAGTAACATCAACACCTCAGAACTCCCCTACACAAGTAAAGACCCCCTTGGTCTATAAGAGAAAGCTTAGGACCCTTGAGGGTAGTCCTATAGTGGAGACATCACAAGGTTTACCTACTCTACCTCCACATTCAAAAATAGCTAGGGGAGATGTGGTGATCATCAAGGATATTGAGGATGATTCAGATGAATAAGTAGTGTTGGAGATAGCCAAAGCTATGAACCTCTAAATAGAGTCTATGGAGCTTACTTTCTTAGGTACTCAATCTTTTGTTAGTTTTCCTCTATCTTTTGTACCCATATTTAGGTAGGTTACTTATATGAAAGTTACCATATCTACCCCCTCCATCTCCACTAATACTATTGATCTCTTTATTCCCACTTCAATCCTACTCACAATATAGACCCCTTTTATTCCTAATAGCACCACCACTATTAAAGGCCTTAAGATGAAGAAAGTGCCTAGAAAGGTTTAGACTAATTTAGAAACCTCAAAAATTGATGTACACTCCACCTAAATCATCCTTTCATTACTATCTACCACTTCTAGAGAGGAAAAAATAATGATAAGTATTGGTATGGGAAGGAAGGTCAAGCCCCAAGTGATCACATTCCATCCACTTCCTCAATTTATAGGAGTGGATTGGTCCAAAATTATATGGTCTTCCCTACCTAATGTCCTAACCAAGGCCCAAAAGAAATAATAGAGAGTTTAGGAGGATCTGAAGAAGAATTTGTTGTCAAAACCTTTAATGCATCCCAATCAGACATTCCTCCATTGGTAGTGGATTTAAGAAGCAAGGCTTCTCAAATGCCAAACTTTAGAATCATTGAGCTTCCCTCTATTTCCACTTTGTTTGATCCCCAAAATGGAAGTATTCAAAGGATGAAGAAGAGGAAATTAGAATATGACAAAGGCACAAAGATCATCCTTGAAGAAATGCAAGAAGTGTTCTCCCTCAAAAAGAGGTAGAATATATAGCTAATATAATCTATATATGAGAAAAATCTTATAGACTTGGCACAAACACACAAGGATGCCATAGTTGAAATCCACAAAGGTACAAAATTATCTCTACATGAGATTGAGGTATAAGTACATGTATTAAAGTTTGAAGTGGAGCAAATAAAAGAGAAGGCCAAGTTTGTACATAGTTTTACTAGCATAGAAGTTGAAGTTTAGGAGGTAAATTCTAGATGTTATAAATCTTTAGAAGCTATGGAGTTCATGAAGGCTAAGATGGTACCTCATGTGAACCAAGATGATCAATTGTTTAATTATTTGAGAGAGGATAACACAAAACTAAAGATGTTAGTTGTCTATACAAGCAAATCTGTATATAGTCATCTCAACCTTATGACTAGTTAGAGGCATCCAATGCCTTAAATCTAGTAGTCATTTAATAGGAAGAGGCAAAGGATTGGGTACAAAATGTTTGGGATTTGATACCTAAATATTAGGTGTATGAGGTCTATATCCTTAAAATTTTGCATAAATTAAAGTTATCCAAAGTTAAGGACTCCACCTATAAGTTAATTAGTAGGATCAATTTTGACAAGCTTATCCAGGAAGTGGTCTAATATTTTAAGTAGAGCTTGCAAGGCTTGACACTTGAAGAAATTTAGTCTGAATTAAGTAAGGCTCCAAAAAATGTCACTAAATTTGAAATCTTCAAGAGTAATTTTTAAATAACTAAGGATGAACATGAAAAGTTCCTTAGATAGACAAAAATAATTCATCGACCACCATTACTAAATTTAGACATTATATGATAGCAACATGGAGTGGCACAAAAAGTTTATGAGGATAACAAAGTAAAGAAGAAGCAAGATTCTAGCAGTGTGACCACATATTCAACTACCACTTCAACCTATACACCAACTAAGGTATATATAGTACTCCAAATGACTAAGCTTTGATAGGCTGAGATCTTACACATGTATAATTTTTTAATAATGAATGTACATAGATTTTCCTTGTATTTTGAGTGGCTAATTATAAAAATTGACTTTATATTTTGTGTACGTGCACACATTGCATGGTTTTAGAAAAGTCAATTTATTTATTTTTAACTCTTAGTTTTCTCTTAGATGGTTTTAGACTACAATTAGAACTACATGTTCTAACTGGCACATGTAACCAACTTACATGAACTTAGAGGATGAGTCAACCCCTTCCCCAAGTCTATATATACAATTGTAACCCAACTTCATTTTTGGGTTAGAATATTTTAGAATACAAAGCAATGAAACAATTTTGATTGTCAGCAAAGTATTTTGAGTATTTTCTTTCCAATTTCATGAAATTAGTGGTTATTTCCATGGTTGTGTGTTTCAATAATATTTAGTGTGATACAACTATGAATAGATTCTTGGTTGTTTTAATTGGTATGGTGATCCTATATGTGTGATAACTATTGAAAAATTAGTGAATATATTGATTAAGTTAGTTAAGTTGATTGAATCATATTTATGAATGTGTATTAGTCCTTTCTTTGGTGCAATTGTCTGTGTGTGTACAATAACTACCTCAGATAATTCATTCACCTAAGTCATAATCTCTTGATTGAGGGTGTGAAATAGCTATCCTAAAAATAGTAGCCTTTATCTGAGTCTTTTGAATACCTTGCATCTTTATTTCCTTAGAATTCCTATCTATGTCTGACTATATATGTACTATTGATACTAGTAACATGAATAGATTTTACAAAGCATAGGTCTATTCAAAAACCAACCAGGGAGGTGATTCCAAAGAACCACATAACCTTCTTTTACACCCTACCTTACCCTCTATTTTGAGTTTTTTATTGAGACTTACCCATTTTAGATTAGAAACTAGCCACCCATCTAACTCACATAGAGATTCACTCTATTATAAGGCCATACTTTCATCCAAAAACCTTGTCAACAACTTGAATGCCTTACCCCTATTCCATTAATAGATTGAAATAAATTGCACACCTATAAATTATGCCCTAGAGTGGAGTTTACCTCCATTGAGATCCTAAAATGTTAGAGGTTACCTCATTCAACTATGGTATGCATAAAACTTGCATCAACAATATTCCACTATCACTAGAAGGAAATATTTAAACCCCCAATAATAGAGGTTATTATTTTCATAGAGTTACATTATAGTCACTCAAGAGAGTGACTAGATCTAATTTCTAGGTTGGCTTATCAGCTTCACCCTTGACAAGTTAGGAGAGACCTAGAGTTGTGCCAATAACCTCAATTTAGAACAATCCACCACCTCCACTAAGGAACCCCTTACCTTTAAGGAACCCTTTACCTATTAATAAACCAATGGCTCAGTAACAACCATGATTATTTGGATCTATTATCATCATCCAAGGAGACATGCATGATTTTCCTCAAAATCCCAAAAAGTAGCTTCCATCCTTTTCTCCTTCAAGACCAAGGACATCAAAAAAGCATATCAAATCTATTAAAGCTGATTTAAGATTAATAAATGTAGTTGATGAAGATGTTTCATGCCAATTATTCCCTTTTAATTTAATTTATGTTACTTATGATTGGTACTTAAATCTAATTAAAAACCCCATCACCAATTGGGAGTAATGTCAAATGTCTTTTCTTACATAGTTTGGATAGGTCACTAATCTTGGATTGGTATACCAACACTTCACTAGTATGAAGAGGGAGCCTAATGAACCCATCCATGATTTCAACACAAAATGGTAGAATATGTACAAATGGTTGACCCCAAGGTATAAACTATAATTATCATTAGCATTAGAGATTTACGAGAATGCCTTGGACCCTATCACCACCATGTTCTTAAGAAGAGCACTTACTGCCAACACTTTAACATTAGCATTTGAAGAGGCTATTAGCATTGATAGGTAGCTCAACCCATATATTATTAGGGAACCTAACATTAATAATGGATTTTTAACACTTAATTAAATACCACACATAAAGTAGAACATTTTAGTATACAATCAGAATCAATTGTACATATTGCCTCCACTAACATAGATAATGTAACAAAATTTCAGCTACTTAAATAATCATGTGATGGGCCATAGTTATCAATATAACCAATATGTAGCTACACTTCCCATGGATATTATATAAGGTATGGATTCCAAAAAATCTAAATTGTATTCTATTCAAAATATGGTCCAAAAGTTGAGCAATGATTTTTTGAATATGCAACGAAAGATGGGCAACACCAATACCCCAACTAACAATCAGAACACTAGATTTTATAGATATAATAGGCCATTAAATAGGCCTAAAAACAACATGGATAAGCCTAAAATATCCCAAAAATCAACATATTTGAAATGACTCTTCGTAATTGGTATAAAATACACAATACATCCTAACATGGTGAGCTTGATTGCATTGAATTATATATGATGTTCAAGACATTTCAAAGGGAAGTAACTAGACATAATTAGATGAATAATTCGCCAAAATCCCATTTGTATCTTGGATCTTCTATCGTATCCATGTTATTCAAAAGTCATGATTTTTCCTTCCTAGGACAAGATGACAATAAACCATAAGATAATATGGATGAAGTTCATGCTTTTCGACAGTTATAGAGAGGTGAATAAAAATTAAGGAACAAAAAACCAATTACCACCTCAAATCCTCCAAATACCATGATGATTCCTCCAAATCCCAAATCAAATAAAAATCCACCCCCTCTAAATGGGAATGATCAATTTCCAAGCAAAGAATAATTGAGTAAAGGAGGATACAACATTATGGAAGATATGAATAAAATCAAGGTGAATATAACTCTTCATGAATTACCCCAGATCATTGAACAAAAAGAATTATTTTGGAATTCCATTAATAGAAAGGCCCCTATGGAAAGAACTGGAGTGACTATAGAAAAATTGAAATTTGTTGATGCCAATATCATTTACAAGAGCAAGCTTTAAGTGCCACCATTTATGATGACTATCAAGGCATTCGATAAGAACATTCATAATTGTTTAGGTGCATATAGAGAATTTTAAATTATCATGCCTAACTCTATATGTAATAAAATTGGTCTCACTCCAAGTCCTTAAAAGAGATTTATCTCTCAACTAAACAAAATTATGGTACTGGTAGTAGAAGAACTGAATAATGTATGCATTCAAGTAGCATATAAACCAAGAGTCCAAATGACCATCAATATTTTGGTAGTGGACATACCATAAGGCTAGGGATTGCTACTATGTAGAGATTGGTCCAAAACACTCAATGGATATCTTTCCACAAACTTCTCTCATATTTGGCTATTGTGAGGAGGATTCATGAACCAGATCAAAATTGATAGAGAGCTAAGAATGAAATATCCCATCGTAGAATACAATGTCAAAAATGAAGAGGTAAAGTATGATTCTCTCACTCTTGGTAGTTATAATCTTACCACTCATAATATAGCATAAAACCTAGAACCTAAGGGTTGAAATTAGCTATGGCCTATGCATTTTGATGGATCCAGGTCCAAGCAAGGATTGGGCATAGGAATTGAGCTGAATGATCCTTAAGGTAAGAAGTTCTTATAATCTTATAGATTACAATTTCCATGTACTAATAATAGAACTGAGTATGAATCTCTAATTTTGGGATTATGGTTTACACTAAAGAATAATGTAAAATAAATAAAAGTATTAGGTAACTCAGAGATTGATAGTTAACCAAGTTAAAAATAAATATTAGTGCAAATTGTCTTATTTAAGGAGATATAAGCATAGAGCATGGGATTTAATTGAAAGCTTTGAATATTTTAACATAGTATCACTCTTGAGAGAGAAAAATCAAACCATTGATTTATTAGATATCACCGTTACCAATCTTGAGCTATTGTAGGAGTCTAAGGTAAAGACATTTTCTATTGAATTGGTTCTTGTCCCTCTATTCTAGATAATGTGGAAATTTTTTAGGTCTTCGATGATGAATAATAGATTATTTAATTCTTAATTAATTTAGGGGATTTCAAGTACCAAATCATTGATGATAAGGAAATTAACCACCTCTGTAAATAATAAATAGATAAAGAGGGCATTATCTAAATAAAATAAAATCAAATTCTAGCCAATTTAGTGTCCTTGGAAAAACCATTCAACTTAGAACCTCAGGCATAGCAACTCAGGTAGCCCAAGGTTGATAAATTAGACTTCAAGAGGGAAAGTCTAGGAGATGATAAGAACCCATGTTATGTGAATATTGGTATTAGCTACACTATGGATGAAATATAATGAGTTAGGGATTTAATAATTCAATATAAAGATGTTATTGCCTGGAAATATAAAGACTTGAAGGTGTATGACTTGTAGGTCATCACTCACATAATTCCCCTGAAGAAAGACCATAAACCATTCAGATAAAGGAAAAGGCCAATAAATCTTATTTTAGAGCCTCTTATTAAGAGGGAAGTCAAGAAGTTATTAAGTGCCAAAATCATCTTCCCAATCTGGCATTCTACTTGGGTAGCCAATTTGGTCCCAATTAAAAAGAAGAATGGTGAGATCAGATTATGTGTAGACTTTAGAAATTTGAAAAAGGATTCTAAGAAAGATAATTATCCTCTCCATTCTCTATATAATGTAATATAGATAGTGAGTGGTTCTAAAATGATATCCTTTTTGGATGGATTTTCATGCTACAATCAGGTACTAGTGTAATCTAAGGATATAATGAAGATGACTTTTACTACAAAATAAGGTACTTATACATAAAAAAAGATGTCATTTGGCCTAATAAACATAGGGTATACCTTTCAACATGATATGGATCATGCTTTCAATGGACTAATAGTAAAATGCATAATCATCTATATGGATGATTTTACAACATTTTCAAGGAATAGAAAAGATCACATAAGTCACCTACAATCCATTTTGAGAGATGTAGAAGGTTCAGTATTTCATTGAATCTAAAGAAAAGTATATTTAGAGTCATTGAGGGAAAACTCTTGGGACATATTGTAACAAATAATGGGATCACCTTTGATCTAGATAAAATCCATGCAATTTCAAAAATTCAACCACTAAATAATAAGGAGCTCAAGTCATTCTTCAGAAATATCAACTTCATAAGGAAGTTCATCTTAGGGTTTGTAAAAATCATCAAGCCTTTAAATTATATGCTCAAGCAAGATGATAAAATAAAAGGGACAACTGAGGGTAGAAAGTCTTTCCAAGAATTAAGAATGTCATATCATAGGCTCCATGTTAATTAGTCTAGACTTCACAAAAGATTTCTATATGTATTCATTTACTTTAGAACACACTATTACTATGGTTATACATAGAATAAATATTAAACTTAGCATATGATTTCCTTTATGAGCATAAATTTGAAGGATGCAGAGCTCAGATATTTTATGATTGATAAAGAGATTTTTTCTCTCATCAAAGTAATGAAGAAATTTAGACATTATTGTTGTCATCAAATTGTGCACCCTAGGACATTCTATGAAAATACTTTAATTTGATGCAACATTGAATCATCCCTCAATTTTTTGTGAACTCGTAAGAGAGATGAGTCTCTAGGATTGAAAATATCTATCTCCCTAGATATGAATTGATGTGCTTATGCTACTAAAACTACCTATTATGGGTGAAAAAAGAGAGAAAGATACATAAAGAAAACCTAAAATATGAGGTGATACACCAAGATTTGCTTCCATTCATACACTTGGAACTTTCATAATGAACTAAGACAACCAAAATAGCCTGACACCATCAATAGAGCTCCCTAGCATTAGTGTTTCTCATGAAGGCAAATAACAACTCAACAAATGAAGGCAAGTGAAGGGAAGGTCAAATATGACTCTACCAAACTCATACACACTTCAAGAGTCTATTTTGGTAGTATAAAATTCATGAATCTTGTTAGGAGAGAAGTCACTTTGCAACAACACATTCAATTATTGCATGAAAACAAGATGAACTCAATATATACTTGACTTTAAGATGAATCACTTCAACACATAGTAAAAATGGACTTAGATTATAACCATCTTACTTCTCATTAGCTTAAGTAAAAATCAAGTAGAATTTTGGTAGGGCTTCACCATACCATGAGTTGAAATCCAAATAATGGAAAAAAGGGCCAATTTATAGAACTTAGAGAGAGAGAGAGAGAGAGAGAGAGAGAGAGAGAGAGAGAGAGAGAGAGAGAGAGAGAGAGAGAGAGAGAGAGAGAGAGAGAGAGAGAGAGAGAGAGAGAGAGAGAGAGAGAGAGAGAGAGAGAGAGAGAGAGAGAGAGAGAAGTTAAAAAGACACAAGGACATGTGTCACCAAGTGAAAATAAGTTAAAATTACATGTAGAGGAGAGGTGAGGTGAGCTATTTTAGATCATGAAGGTGTACTTATCCACATAAGTCATAAAGATAGTGAAAAATGGCACAAAATCTATAAGTTTGGCATAATAAACTACCTATATGATTTTCATTCCAAAGCTACCCTTATCCCTACATATGGTTAGGTTTGATGATTTTTATAAGAAATAAGGGTTAAAAAAATTCTCCACATGCATTGGATTGATAGTTGGCAATCCCTATTCTTATGGACATGTAAAATCATCATTGGCAGTTTTAAAAGGGTTCTTTTCCATACACTTTATCCACTTGGCATTCAAAATCCTCAAACATATAAATTAATCCATTAAAAATAGGTAGTGACACATTTAAAATTCTCTCATATCATTATTTTTAATAAAAAACCTATAAAAGGCCTCCCTAATTGATTTTCACCACTTTCCCAAGTGTTCACTAGTCTAGCTCACTAAACTGGCTAAAATTGAGGGTCTAGTTCAAGAATTTATATATTTATTTATGAAATGGGGTGAATTTTTGGATTTATATTAAAATTAAATATTTCTCCCAAATTTTTTTCATCTCCTAACTCCATCTGTAGCTTGCACACCACTCAAAATGGCCAAAACAATCCCTATTTTCATCTGATCCATATAATTTCATACAAGAAAAACACATTTTTGGAATCCTATGAGATTAATATACAAATTATATGTGGTTTCATCGCCATAAATATTCATTTATATTATCTAACGGAAAGCTTTCTCCAATTGGGTCCTTGTGAGGGTTTTACAAGGGTTTTAAGTGGCCTAAACTCTTAACCTTTATTCATACCCATTTAAAGTTAGGCCTCCCTCCAAATTAAAAGGAAGTATCCTCAAGGAACTTATATAACTTTAATAGATTTTTATAGGTCCCATGCATTATTTCATGAAAGTTATGAACATTTCAACTTGACCATTTGAGCCATTTCTTACATTTTATGAGGGATTTGGTTCATTCCCATCCAAAAATGGATTCTTTATGAGTTATTATACAAAAAAAAAGTTCAAATACCTATTTATGCATCCTAAAAAAATTATTCAATCATTTTAATGGTTTTTCACTAGCCAAGAATGAGAATGCCACCTGCTTTGAAGTTAGGCCTAGACCTTGCCAATAGGTCTGCCTACACCTTTAGACTCCATCTGACATTTACATGGTTTAATTTGAAATTTTATATCTTTAACACAACAAATATACTTCTTAAAACATGTATTTATCACTTATAAAGTATATATTATGTTTAAAATGCACATGACCTCCACATTGGCCTCTAACCCTAAGACTTTCCTTTACACTTGACTATAACCCTTGTTATATAAGGTGCCATATTTGATTTCAAGAATTATATAAAATTTTATTAGGTTTAAATATATGTCATAAATCTTATCCAATAATTACTTGGTCTTGTATTGACCTTTGGTTCATGATTTGACCTCTCTTCCTAAAAAATGTCTCCTTGTGTGAAGCAAAAGTGACCCTGCTCTGAGACAAAATAGAGAGGGTATTCCTAGATATATAATTCAATAAAATAATTTTTATGTGTCTCATGGGTGCCAAGGATTATTTATACCAAATTTTATCTCCTAAATCCTCCATTTGACCCCTCAACTCTCCAAATTTTCAAGGTAAACCTTTTGAAGGTGCATGACTGTGAGGGTAAGCAGGGTTGGCTTGTGTTTGGGAATTCAATGAATGGTTTTGAAAAATTTTAGGAATTTTGAGGGATAATTTGTGATATAAACAACCTATTTTAACCACTTATATTTCATTTTATATTCAACACTTTGTCCCATGCTTCACATGGCCTCATTTCATGTATTTCTTTACCATGACTGAGTGTATGGACTAAGACTCTTTTGCTTATGAGACAAGGACCTTGGGTGGATGGAGGATGTATTTGGAATGTAATATAATTAATTTTATCATGAGTAACCCACCTTAAATTTTTTTAAACCATCCTTTTCTTTCTAAGGCACCAAAATCTCATAGGTTCTTCCCTTGCTTATGACTTTGTTTGACTGTGACAGTGGGCAAGGGATATCCTTATTTTGTTTCCTTTATCCAAGAATTTGATAAAGGTTTTAAAACATTATTAGCCTCATTTTTACTCATATACTTATGAAATTTTGAAACATCTTTCAAACCTATCCTTTTGGACTGCTAGGACTTTCAATTGCTCATTGTCTTCCTGGACTGAGATAGTCTTAATACCCTACCTATAGGTTGCTACAAGATAGGAATGGCATAATATTGGTCTTGATGGATGATTTGGAAACTCTTATATACACTAAAATTTACTAGGTTTTCCAATTTAAACCTCTTTTAGCCCTAAAAATTCCTTAAGACCCCTCCAAATGCCTTGATCTTACTCCACACCTGTTGTCCCAGTTGTAGGTGGCTACTTTTCATTCATTCTAGGCTTGTAGGTATCTTCTAGTGAAAGATGGACTTAATAATGGTAGTTTATGATTATTTGGAGGTTATTTTTTTTCTATAACTATAAAATTTTCTCATCTCATCCATAATCATGTTTATTTCACAAACCTTAAACTTTCTTGCCTGTAGGTGATTATCACAGTCCTATGTACGGACATAGAAGTATGCATTAGTGTTTCAAGACATTATATTTAAATTTTATCATGATATATTACCTTTAAATCATAATTTTGATCACTTTTAATCATATAAATTGAAATAATAGTAAAAAAACATCAATATGGGATATAAATTAACATTTTGATCACTATCTTATAGATAATACTACCATGTTTCAGTGATTTTTAGCCATCTTTGGGCCTCTACAAGACCACTCTCAATCTATCCTATAGATATATATTTTGGAATAATATTTTTATGCACCAAGGGTGAAATATTCATCAAATTATATGCCTCAAACACATTTCAAGCTTGTTTTGTAAGGTTTCAAAAAACCCTTTGGGCCTCTATTTTTAGGGTTTAGGGACTAAGGGCCTAAACACAATCCACCCATCTTCTTGAATATTTCAATGCTATTTTTAATCCTATAAATAAAGTGTGAATAAATAAAAAATTCATAAAAATTCATTCCAAACATCTCCAAGGCTTGAAACCATTATTAAGGCTACTGTCTAGGTATGATGACATCATCAAGCTACTGTAGGTGCCAATTTTTGATATAAGGCATCAAGAATGCAATTGGATGTTTCCATGTTGAATTAGATGCATTATAAAGATAAAAATTAAATTTAAAAAGGATAATATCCAATGAGGACACATTAATAGTAACCTTAAAACAATTTCAATGGCACCTATAAGTGAAAACACCTTTGTGAGAGTTGGCAGTCATGGAAAGCATGATTTTGAGAGCATTTTTTGGTCATTGTATGAGTTTTAAACTTGTTAAAACACAATTAAATACATATTAATGGATAAAAAATCTTGAAAAAACATATCATTCCTACATCCAATGTGGCAAATCCCCTCTATGAAGACTGAGTAAGCTGCAATTGTAAAGGGACTAGTTTAGGAGCATTTACAAGCCTAAAAGAGGCTTTCTTGGACACTTGAACTCTAAAAAAATAAGAGGAAAATGGGAATGTATTTTAAATCATGGGTAAACTCTTGGAACACACAAAAAAACAAACCAAATCAATAAAACTTGAAACAAATACAAATAGTGACCCCTTCATGGATGCAAGTACATAAAAGGCTACCTAGAGTGTTAGCATTTGTTCATAGAGTTTAATGCACCAACATAAAACTTATTTCCATAAAATTGAATTTTAATAAGATTAATATCCACCCTCAAGTAAATTTTTCCTGACTCCACTTGTATGGTCCATAGCGAGTACTTGATTTTGCCCTTCATTGGCTTGCTAATGGAAATGAAGGAAAAGGAGTTGTAGATGATTTTTTTTTGAATTATGACTAAGAAATAGGAATTTAAATGAGATTAGGTAGATTAAAGGACACCCTTCCTAAGTTTTTATATTCAAGTGGACTTGAGAAGTCTATACAAGTGGCTAAAAACTCCCCTTTTCAAGTGTTTTCTTGATTTTAACTTGCACCTGTAGTCTTGTTTAGTTAAAAACATTTATTTAAGACCCATTAGGACACATTTAGAATTAAATGACCCATTTTAGACTTGAAAATTTCCCAAAAACCCATACAATGCATTAAATGCACATTTTTGACCCTTGAAAAGACCCAAAGTGACATGAAACACTAATGAAAAGAGTGACCAAGGGTAATATAAATTTTATTGGCATTAAATGGCCTATGAGATACTTCATGAATTTTTTTTACATATGGGGTTGAATCATTTTGATCAGGGGGTTAAAAATGGTCAACAATTACATCTTAAGGAAAAAAACCATTGTTATTGTACCCAACCCTTCTGTCAAGCTCACCATGTCACATAATGAGCTAAGAAAATGTCAAGGCCAATGGATGGTAAATCTCTATGAATTAAACATAGAGATCAATCTTGAAAATATAATGAGAGGTTAAGGCATTTTTCAACTCATAATTGAGTCTGATCCATGAATCATTGTTGAAGAGGTATGTGTAGCACAAGTTTCTAAAGGAGAATGGTACACACACACACACACACACACACACACACACACACACACACACACACACACACACACACACACACACACACATTCTAGTGTTTAATTATAGTAACTTGTCCCCTAGAGCTTAATAGCAAAAGAAGGAGAACTTTGAGGCTCAAAGCTACTCATTTCATGATCAAGAAGGGAGTCCTATATAAAAGGAAATATGAAGGTATTTATCTTAGATGTGTATCTACAAAGGAGGATAAGGAAATCCTAGAGAACTTGCATCAAAATATAGGCAATGGTCACCCTATTGGGAATACCACAACCCATAAAATCTTGAGGTTGATTTACTATTAGCCAACCATCGTTAAGGATGCTTATATGCATGTTATAACCTATTATGAATGTCAAGTATTAGCCAAGAAATAATCACACACAATAATGCCTCTACAACCCATTATTGAAGGAAGGCCACTTGCATGTTGGGGTTTAGACTTCATTGGTGTAATCAGCCCAAATTCCTCAACATTCCATAAGTTTGTACTCATGGCTATAGACTATTGTACTAGATGGACAAAATTTATAGCCACAAATAATATTAGAGCACAAGATGTGATTCAATTTTTGGGGGAACACATAACAACTAGATTTGGCATGCCCATCTATTTGGTTTTTGATAAAGGACTAAATTTTGTATCAACAAAATTCATTGAATGGGCACATGATAATCAAATCATAATTAGATCAACTTGTAACTACTACCCTCAGGGAATGGACTAGCATAATCAATAAATAAAAATCTAATTGATTCAATCAAGAAATTAGCAGGGGACAAGCCTAGAGACTAGCATAATTTATTAAAGTATGCTCTTTGGCTAGACTAGATGAGATACAAACAAGCCCTAAAAGCTTCCCCCTACCTACTAGTTTATGGGTGTAGACTAGTTTTCCCCATCACATTAAAGTTATATACCTATCATTTCATGCAAGACTACATGGAACCTAATGACAAAGTAGAATCAAGATTATTTGATATAATAGAAATAAAGGATTCAAGGACTGAAACCTTATATATATTTAGAAATCACTAGGATTTAATCAAGAGGTGGTTTGATAAAAGAGTGAAAGTCAAAGCATTTAAGATTTTATATCTGGTGCTACTATGGCATAGAGCCCTTGAAAAGAAAATACAACATGATAAATATGCCCCACTATGGATTGGACCCTATCAGATATTACAGATCATGGGAAATAACACATTTTATCTGAAGGACCTCTAAGGCAACGAGGGTACATATCCAATCAATGGATAGTTCCTAAAGCATTACTTTAGAGTTGTTTCATCTATAGATATTATTGATTGAGAAGATTTAGATAAGTTTTGACATAGGACTAGAGTATATTTCCATGTTTTGTAGTGTATGTTATTTATTTTTAGTTTATTTTTCAATGCTTTTAAAAAAAAATGGGCTTTCTATATTAATCTTTCTTTTTTCGATATTCTATTTTTCTTAGATTAGATTTTAGTTCTTTCTAGAGTAGTTTCTTGATTTTTAGATTAGTTTTTGTTTATTTTCTTTGATGTTCAAAGTTGTGTTTGATCTAGTTATTTATAGGTTAAAATCCAAAATAACTAAGTTTATGACTTATAGAAAAGTGGAAAATTAAAATATAGACACGTTTGGGACTAGTTTATAGATTGGGTGTATTTCTATATTTTTGAGTCTTTAGGATGAACAAAGGCAATCAAAAGATTATTCTACATAGTGTCACAATTAAATACTTTTACCAGGCATATAGAAGTTGATCTTGGGGTATTTCATACAAATTTATAAATTTTTCTTATTTTATTGGATCAAATATACTTATCATATTAAATACTTGTTGAAAGTGATATTAATGGGTATAGATCTAGTTGGTAGGAACATTTTAGTAACAATTTTTTTTTATAATTATACTAGCTCATTGGGATTCTATCTCCTCTCTTTTACATTAATCAAAACATAAAAGAAACAAAACAAAAAAAATAAGAGAAAAGAACCCATGTGTTCAAAATATCAAAATAAAACTTAAAGAAAATTAAAAATCTCACATGATGAAATAAGGTCAGTGCACCATGCATCATGATTAAAATAAAATAATGGAAGGAAAAGAGAATGATCCCAAGGTATCTTTGTTAGGGATATAGATGTGTAGCTAGTAGTAGATCAATGCCTAGGCTTCCCTTGATTTAATGAGATTTGATAGATACTAGAATGAAATATACAACTTTGTCAAAACCTTTGAAAAACCCATCACAACAAGGTTTAAATAAACTACACGTTTAACACACACATATCCAAGAAATTAGAAGGCAAGTATGTTTTGTGAATTAACATAGGAATCTCTTTCATGTTTTTAATTTAATTATTTTTTCTATGACACACTTCAAGATTGATCTAAAGATTATGAAATTGGAGTTCTAGGTTCTCAAATACTCAGGAGTATTCCCCTTATAAGTCACCATTTGTTACACACAATATCCCCATTTTTATTTAAGGAGAAATGGGGACCCACTATTTTTAGATTTTGGTATTAATATTGAGCCCCATTTTTTTCATATGTTTATGTAAATGTTGGGAAATCTAAGGTGTTTCATTTTTGGTAGGGTGATATTGGCATTGTGTTTTATGAGACTAACTTTTTTTCTATAGATACTATTCTTTGGGTTTATATTTTTGGGATAATTATTTTAGTACTTATACAATTTACCCTTTAGATTTTATGTTTTTGGTGTTTTTGGGCCTTTATTCTTTCAGACTTAATGTTTACAAAGTATAATTTATCAAGGAAATTATTTCAAACATTTTGTTTGAAATAATTCCCCCATAGGAATTCAGCTTGTAGGCTCTTTTGCCTTATAAAATTTTGGATTGATGAAATTTTTCATGAAACAAAATCCCTTGATAGATTATCCCTTCAACCTTACCAAACCTACCCTTTGGGACTTTTGAAAATACCCTTAGATATATGAAATTATCCTTTGGGGAAATCAAAAGTGCCTTTCAACCTTTACGAAGTGGACCCTTTGAGCATTTGTTGCCATGAAGTAGACCCTTTGAATATTTTCCCACATACCCTTCAGGACTCTTGAATTATCCCTTCAGTCTTTTTGAAAGTAACTTTCATCTTTTAAAGTATCCCTTTGGACCTTTCTGAATTAACCACTTTACCCTTTCTAACCATATCTTTTAAGGCACATACCCCTTCACATTTTTTGTAAATGACCCTTTAGGACGTTTATCCCAAAACCTTTACCCTACAGGACTTATCTTTCAAGATATCCTTTTTGACCTCTTTTCCCTATGAAAATTACCCTACATATTTTACATATTAGACCCTTTGACATGGACATACCCTTTAGGATTTCTATCCCAAGCGTTTAACCCTTTTTGAAGTGACCACTCACCCTTTGGGATAATTGTTGCATCCTTTTTTCCACCAAAAATACCCTTCAGACCCAAGGCACATACTCTTTAATTTTTGTGTAACCCACCCTTTGAGACTTTTGAAATGACCCTTAATCATATGGAAATACCCTTTGGGGAAATCAAAATTTCCCTTTGGCCTTTACGAAGTAGACCCTTCAGGACTGTTGTCATAGACAAATACCCTACAAAGTGGCCCTTTTAGATCAAAAGTACCCTTCAAAGAAATTTAAAATTCCCTTAATAATCTCAAAATAGCCCTTTTGGATAATTGACTTGGGACTTTTGCCCAAATTAAATAGCTCTTTAGGGAAATTGTTGTGAACATTTTATCCAAAATAATTCCCCTAAAGGAATTAGTTTGCAGATGTTGTCCCAAAAGTATTTTTTATGACATAGACCCTAAGTGCCTTATTAAAAAGATTAATACTAGTCTCACCATACTTAGCCAAAACAAAGGTAAAAATATTTCCCATCAATGCTTTAAAAAAACACCCACCAACTTGAGCTAACAAGTTTGAATTACACAAGAAAATAAAATCCAAGTGAATGTTACACATTTATGTCATATAAACTAATAATCAATAGAGGATTATATATAGGCGATACACCATTATTGAAAATCCATCATTTCACTAAGGATAACTTGCATTAAAATTCTCCTACTTTCTTATAGTGACAAAGATCCCTAGTTCCCATTTCAAGAGTACTATGAGTAAAATAGTGACTAAGCTACAGCTGAATTTTCAACACAACATACATCATGCATAGAAAAAGCATCATAGAGTACACATCAATGGAATATATATCTAAGATGTTCTGAGGTATGAATACTCCATCCCCATATTTAATTAATGAATCCATGGAGTTCAAAGATACAATATTTTATGCCATATTATTTGGCAATGAGCATCAAAATTATTAAGGATTATGGGATATCATCAATTCAATAGATGTGTTTTCACTAGAAGATGAGATCACACTAGTAGATAAATTATTCATTAAGGAACTATTAGCATTCAAATTCCAAAGATTACACTTGCTATAGCCAAGCTAGAAGTAATGCCATGCATTGACCTCTTAAGGGACCTATTATTTTTAGGGAAGATATCATAGGATGCTTTCCTACACCATTCTAGTAATAATACGGTGGTCACATGTATTTCAGGAGTATATTTCCAAAGATATTTATCTTTGAGTATACATATCATATATTTTGATAAGCACACATTGGTGCATTTTAATGCAAAGAAATCAATGGATAAGGTACTATATTCATGGCTAATCTCAAACCAAACCATCACATGGAAAGGGAAGATAAGCCAAAAGGAGCAATTTCAATTGAAAAATTTAGGATGGGGATTCACATTAGTATGGCTCTTCTCAATTGATTATATGGTATGCCTAGTATTCATTTTGTTAATTTGGATTAGGTACTACTATTATACATGATGCTTATACATGATACCACATATGCCCTAGGTGAAATAATCAAGCTTCAATTAAGAAATCAAATTATTCATAGGGACAAGCATACCATGACCTCAAGAGATTTCTACATGATGTCTTATTTTTTGAATGTAGTCATAGGTACATGTTACAAATATCTTGGTAAATTGTGGGCTCTAGCTATAGATTGTGAGAAGAATATGATCTATAATCATTACCAATTCTTGCATATGTACTATTATACCAAGCATATGGTGAGGATATCTAAATATGTCTATCCTCAGGTTTGGAAATCCATTCATGGCTTACCCATGCCTAAAATTGTATATAACATTGTGAATAAATTGTTAGGGAAAGGGGATTATTTTCTTTAACCAAATTTCACTGTTATCATGATTTAGGGAAACAAGGTTGGCCCCTTGTGTCTCCCAAAGTTTATACCAGACAAACTAGCTAAATAAGAAATTACCTTCCAGTTATGGAAAAACATTGAAGAGGACTTATTAAGGAAAAATAAGGCCTTATATTTTAATCATTTTATAACTATTGATAGGATGGTATATATAATGAGGAAGCATTTTGGGGAAGTAGGTGGAAAATGTAGGAGTTATCCTTTCCATGTACTTACACATAGAGATTGGGACTTGCATAGGTTGATCCAAAAACACATTCATGGATTCAACATCCCTTATAGTCATGAGTCTTATGACTATGATTTCTTATTTTGAATGCCAAGTTTGATGAGGAAGTATTGGAATAGGCAAGGATTACTAGGCTATAAGAGGATCATTTAAGAATGATCCAAGATGACCCTTCCATTTCTAACAAGGAGTTGGACAACAAAAAAACACTCTAAAAAGGTTGGAAACATTCAAATTTCTAGAGAGGATAGTTTGAGGAGTAGTCTAAGGACCAAGAAACTTCCTCATCCTAAGGACTTAATTTGAAGTTGAAACTGAAGATAGTGAACAAAGAGCCTAGGCTACCCAAGACTAGTTCTAGTAGGGGAAGACAAGTAGGGGATCCCAACAGTATATATTTTGATGATGAAGATAAAACATAAGAATTACCTATTATAGGTTATATTCAAGTGTCTATTACTATGACCTAGGTACATACTATTACATCGATTGGGATAACAACTTCAGAAGCAATAGTATCAACACCTCAAAACTCCCCCATATAAGTAATGACCCCCTTGGTCTATAAGAGAAATCCTAGGACCACTATAGGTAGTCCTAAAATGGAGACATCATAAGGTTTACCTACTCAACCTCCACATTTAAAACTAGCTAGGGGAGATGTGGTGATATTCAAGGATATTGAGGATGATTTAGATGAAGTAGAGTTGGAGATATCCAAAGCTATGAGCCTCCAAATAGAGTCTGTAGAGCTTACTTTCCTAGGTACTCAATATTTTGTTAATTCTCCTCTATCTTTTATACCCATATTTGTGCAAGTTACTTCTATGGAAGTTCCCACATCTACCCCCTTCATCTCCACTACTACTATTGATCCCTTCATTCCCACTTCAATCCCACTCACCATACAAAACCTTTTTATTCCTACTGGTACCTCCACTATTAGAGCCCTCAAGATGAAGAAAGTGTCTAGAAAGGTGTAGAGTGCTTTAGCCACCTCATAACTCCATGTCCATTCCACTCAAATCACCCTTCCACTACCAACTACCACTTCCATAAAGGAAACCATAGTGATAAGTACTAGAAGGGGAAGGAAGTCTAATCCCTAAGTGATCACAATCCATCTACTTCCTCAATTTATAGGAGTGGATTGGTCCAAAATTATATGGCATTTCCTACTTGATGTCTTGACCAAGGACCACAAGAAATAACATAGAGTTCAAGAGGAGGCCAAATAAGAGGTTATTGTCACAACCTCTAATGCATCCTAGTTAGACATTCCTCCATGGGTAGTGGATTTAAGAATCAAGGCTTCTCAAATGCTAAACTTCATTCCTCCATGGGTAGTGGATGTAAGAATCAAGGCTTCTCAAACTCTAAACTTCAGAATCACTGATCTTCCCTCTAGTTCCACTTTGTTTGATCCCCAAAATGGAAGTATTCAAAGGGTGAAGAAGAGGAAATTTAAATATGATAAAGGCACCCAAATCATCCTTGAAGAAAGGCAAGAGGTGTTCTCCCTCACAAAGAGGTAGAATAGACAACAAGGACAATCTTTATATGAGGAAAATATTGTAGACCTAGCACAAGCACACAAGGATGCCATAATTGTAATCCAAGAAGGCACATAATTAGTGTGATAGAAGCTTGAGGTAGAAGTGTAGGTATTAGAGGTTGAAGTGCAGTAACTAAAAGAGTAGGCCAAGATAGTACATATTCTTTTTGGCATAGAAGCTAAAATTCAGGAGGTAGCTTCTAGATGTTATAACTCTTTGGAAGCCATGGAGTTTATGAAGGATGAGATGGCCCCTCATGTAAACCAATCCAATAAATTTTTTAATTCCTTTAGAGAGGATACCATAAAAATTAATATGTTAGTTTTCTATACGAGCAACTCTCTATATAGTCATCTTGACCTTATGACTATGCTAGAGGTATCTAATGCCTTAAATCTAGTAGTCATTTGGAAAGAAGAGGCAAAAGATTAACTAATTTTTTTTTGGTATTTAATATATAGATATCAAGTGCATGAGGCCTATATCCTTCAAATTTTTCATAAATTAAAGTTATCCAAAGTTAAGTACTCCACCTGTAAGTTAATTAGTAAGTTCAATTTTGACAAGCTTATCTAGGAAGTGTCTGATGATTTTAAGTAGAGCTTACAGGGCTTGAGACTTGAATAAATTGAGTATAAATAAAGAAAGGATCATAAAAAGGTCATTAAAGTTGATATATTCAATATTAATTCTCAAATAACTAAGGATGAACATGCAAATCTCCTTAGACAAACCAAAATAATTCATCAGCCATCGCTACTAAATTTAGACATTATACGATAACAACATGGAGTGGCACAAAAAGTTAATGAGGATAATGAAGTGAAGAAGAAGTAGGCTTCTAGTAGTGTGACCACATCTTTAAGTTCCACTTCAACCTCTACACTAACCAAGGTGCATGTAGTGATCCAAATGACTAAGCCTTGATAGGTTGAGATCTTACACACGTACAATTTTGTAATTGTGAATGTACTTAGAATTTCCTTATATATTGAGTGGATAATTGTAAAAATTGACTTTATATTTTGTGTACATGCACACATTACATATCTTTGGAAAAGTTAATTTATTTATTTTTAACTCTTAGTTTTCTCTTAGATAATTTTAGACCGCAGTTAGAACTACATGTTCTAACTGGCACATCTAACCAAATTTCATGAACTTGGAGGATGAGGTGACCCCTTTTCCAAGTCTATATATATAATTATAACCTAAATTAGTTTTTGGGTTATAATATTTTGGAATACAGAGCATCAAAACAATTTTGGTCATCAACAAAGTGTTTTGAGTTTTTTTTTCTAATTATATGTAATTAGTGGTTATTTCCATGGTTGTGTGTTTCAATAATCTTTAGTGTGCTACAACTATGAATAGATTCTTCATTGTTTTAATTAATATAATAATCCTATACATTTAATAGATATTGAAATATTAGTGAATATATTTATTAAGTTAGTCAAGTTGATTGAATCATATTTTTGAATGTGTACTGGTGCTTTCTTTGGTGTAGTTTTCTATGTGTGTGCAATAGCTACCTCATATAATTAATTTGATTGAGCCATAATCTCTTGATTAAAGGTGTGTAATATCTTCCCTAAAAGGAGAAATTTTTTTTTTAGGCTTGTGAATTCCTTGCATCTTTATTTTCTTAGACTTCTTAGCCATGCCTGATTGTATGTGTGTTATTATTGCTAGCAAGAGGCATAAGTTTTAGAAAGCATATGTTTGTTTGGAAACCAACTAGGGAAGTGATTCACAAGAACTATAGAACCTTATTTTCCACCTTACCTTACCCTCCTTTTTGAGTTGGTTATTAAGACTTACCCACTTTAGATTAGAATCTAGCCATCCATCTAACTCACATATAGATTCACTCTATTAGAAGGGCACACCTACATCCAAAAACATTGTTAACAACCTACATGTCTTACCCATATTACATAAATAGGTTGAAATAAATTTCATACATATAACTCATGTCTTGGAGTGGATTTTACCTCCATTGAAATCCTAAAATGTTATAGGTTACCTCTTTCAACTATGGTGTGCATAAAACTTGCATCAACAATATGCCAATCACACTAGAAGGAAATTATTAAAACCTAAATAATAGAGGTTATTATTTATATATATTAGCATTAGAGTCACCTAGGAGAGTGATAGATCTAATTCCTAGGCTATTTTATTAGCTTCTCTCTTGATAATTCATAGGAGACCTAGAGCTGTGCCAATAGCCCCAGTTTTAGAATAATCCACCACCTCTACTAGGGCACTCCTTACCCATAAGGAACCCTTTACCTATTAATAAACCAATGGCTCAATAATGGCCCTAGTTAGTTTGATTTTCTATTACGATCCTATTATATATGCATGATTTACCTTAGAATCTTGAAAAGTATCTGTCATCCTTTTCTCCTTCAAGAGAAAGGACAACAGAAAAGCATATCAAATCTATTAAAGTTGATTTAAGATTAAATTAATGTAGTTGATGAAGATGTTTCATATCAATTATTCCATTTTAATTTAAAGGATGATACTTTTTATTGGTACTTAAATCTAATAGAAAACTCTATCACCAAGTAGGATAAATTTCATATGGCTTTTCTTGCATAGTTTGGATAGGTCACTAATCATGGATTGGTATACCATCACTTCACTAGTATAAAGAGAGAGCCTAATGAACCTATTTATCATTTCAACACAAGATGGTAGAATATATACAATTAGTCGACCCCAGAGTATAAACCATAAGTAGCATTAGCATTAGAGATGTATAAGAATACCTTAGACCCTATCACCGCCATGTTCCTAAGAAGAGCACATGCTACCAATACTTTGGTGTTACCATTCAAAGAGGCTATTAGCACTGATAGGCATCTCAAACTATAGGTTCTTGGGGCACATAACATTAATAATGTATTTCTAGTGCTTAATTAGATACCACATGTAAAGTAAAATGTTCTAGCATATAATTAGATTCAATTATACACACTACCTTCACTGACACAAACAACACATCAGAATTTTGGCTACCTGAAAAATCATGTGAAAATCAATAGTTATCAATAGAACCAACTTGTATCTATACTTTCCATGACTATTTTAAAATGTATGTATTCCATAAAAGTTGAATTGGATTCTATTCAAAAGATGGTCTAAAAGTTGAGCAATGATTTCTTGAATATGCAATGAAAGATGGGAAACACCAATGCCCCAACTAGTAATAAGAACATTAAATTCTAGAGATATAATAGACCATTAAATATGCCTATAAATAACATTGATTATCCTATAAAGCTCCTATAAATCAACATAGTTGAAACAACTCTTCCCAATTAGTGTAGAATACATAATACATCCCAACATGGTGAGCTCAATTGCATTAAGTTATGTATGGTGTTTGAGATATTTCAAAGGATAGTAACTAAATAAGATTAGATGAATAATCCACTAGAATCCCATCAAGATCTTGGATCTTCTAGCATAACCATGTTATTTGAAGCTCACAAGTTTCCTTTCCTAGGTAAAGATGATAATGAACCAGAACATAATATAGATGAAGTTTATACTTTCTAGTAGTTCCAGAGAGGTGCATATAATTTAAATAATAAATAGCCACTTACCACCTTGACACCTCCAAATACCATGATGATTCCTCCAAATCCCAAAGTAGATAACAATCCACTACCTCTAAAGGGTAATGATTAGCTGTCAAGCAAGTAAGAATAAAGTAAAAGAGGATACAATATCATGGAAGATATGAAGAAAATTAAGGCAAATATAACTCTTCATGAGTTAGCCTAGATCACTGAACAAAAGTATTTGTTGTGGAATTCCATTACTATAAATTCCCCTATGGAAAGAACCATAGTGACTATAAACAAATAAAAAGTTGATGATGCCAATGTCATTTACAAGAGCAAGCCTAAAGTTCTACCATTTTTTCTAACTATCAGGGCATTTGTTAAGAACATTCATAACTATTTAGTTTATTCTGGAGCATCTAAAACCATCATGCCTACCTCTATATATAATAAGCTTGGTCTCACTCCAATTCCTTTAAAGAGATTGATCTCTCAAGTAGACAAAATGGTGGTACTAGTAGTTGGAGAATTGGATAACATACACATTCAAGTATTATCTAAACCAAGAGTCTAGATGACCATCAATATTCTAGTAGTGGACATATTAGAAGGCTATGGATAGTTTTTGAGTAAATATTGGTCCAAAAAACTCAACAGATATCTTTCCATAGACTTCTCTCATATCTGGCTGCCATGGAGAGGAGTCATGAACTAGATCAAAATTGATAGAGATCTAAAAATGAAATATCCCATCATAGAATATAATGTCAAAAATGAAGAGGTAAAGTGTGATTCTCCCACTCTTGGTATTTATACTTTTATCACTTAGAATCTAGCATAAAACCTAGACTTAAGGGTTTGAATCAGATATGGACTATGCATTTTGATGGAGCTAGGTCCAAGAAAGGATTGAGCATCAGAATTTAGATGATTGATCTTCAAGGTAATAAGTTCTTGGTAGCTTATAGATTACAATTTCCATGTACTAACAATAGAACTAAGTATGAAGCTCTAATTTTGGGATTATAGTTTGTACTAAAGAACAATGTAAAATAAATAAAATTATTTGGTGACTCAGAGTTGGTAGTTAACCAAGTTAAAAAAAAATATTAGTGTAAATTGTCCTATCTAAGGAGATATAAGCATAAATCATGGGATTTAATTGAAAGATTTAAGCTTTTAACATAGTAGCACTCTCTCGAGAGAAAAATCAAGCCACCAATTCATTAGTTATTGCCACTACCAATCTAAATCCATTATAGGATTCTAAAGTAAAGAGATTTTCTATTAAATTGGTTCCTTGTCAAACTATTCTAGATAATGCATAAAATTTAGGAGTCTTCAATGATAATCAATAGATTATTTAGTTCTTAACTAATTCAAGGGATTTCAAGTCCCAAATCATCGATAACAAAAACATTAACCACCTCTATTAAAAAGAAATAGATAAAGAGGGAATTCTCCAAATCAAATAAAATTTAATTCCAACTAGATTAGTCTCCTTAGAAACACCATTCAACTTAGACCTTTAGGTACAACAATTCAGGTAGATCAAGGTTGATGAATCAGACTTTAAGAGGGAAAACCTAGGAGATGATCATAACCCACATTATGTGAATATTGGTCTTAGCTACACTATGGAATAAATACAACGAGTTAAGGATTTGATCATTCAATATAAATATGTTATCTCCTGGACATATGAAGACTTGAAGGTGTATGACCCACAGGGCATCACTCACACAATTCCCTTGAAGTAGACCATAAACAAATTAGATAGATGTAAAGGATAGTAAATCCTATTTTGGAGTCTCTTATTTAGAGGGAGGTGGAGAAGTTATTAAGTGCTAAAATCATCTTCCCAATATGACATTCTACTTGGGTGGCCAATTTGGTCCTGGTTAGAAAGAAGAACAATGAGATCAGATTATGTTGAGACTTCAAAAATCTAAACAAGGAATCTGAGAAAGATAATTATCCTCTCCCTTTTATAGATGGGGTAATATAGATAGTGAGTGGTTCTAAAATGATGTCTTTTTTTTATGGATTTTTAGGCTATAATCAGGTACTAGTGCAATCTGTAGATATAATGAATATGGCATTTACTATGAAATGGGATACTTATGCATATAAAAAGATGTTTGGTCTAATCAATGTAGGAACTACCTTTCAATGTGATATGGATCATGCCTTCAAGAGACTAACATGAAAATGCATAATTATCTATATGGATGATCTTATAATGTTTTCAAAGAATAGAAAAGATCACATAAGTCACTTACAATCCATATTTGAGAGATGAAAAAAGTTTGATATTTCATTGAACTCAAAGAAAAGTATATTTAGAGTCATTGAGGGAAACCTCTTTGGAAATATTATAAAAAAAATGGGATCACCATTGATCCTAATAGAATCTAAGTAATTTCAAAAATTTAGCCACCAAATAGAAAGAAGGAGATCAAATCATTCTTCAGGAAGATCAACTTGATAAGGAAGTTCATCTCAGGGTTTGTAGAAATTGTCAAGCCTCTAAATGCCATGCTCAAGAAATATGCTAAATTAGATTGGAAAACTAAGGCCAGAAAGTATTTCCAAGACATTAAGGATGCCATATCATATGCTCCAGTGATAATTAGTCCAGACTTCACAAAATATTTTTATCTGTATTCATTCTCTTCAAAACACACTATTTCTATGGTTATCATGTAGAAGAAATATGAAACTGAACATCCGATTGCCTTCATGAGCACAAATATGAAGGATGTAGAGCTTAGGTATTCTATGATTAACAAATATATTTTTTATCTTGTCAAAGTATTGAATAAATTTTGACATTACATATTTAGGAACAAAACCATTGCTATTGTAATTGACCTTGCTCTCATGCTCACCCTATTGTAGAATGAGCTAGGAGAACATCGAGGAAAATGGATGGCCCAGCTCCAAGAATTTGACATAGAGGTCAAGCCTAAAAAAATCATCAAATATCAAGGAATTATTCAACTCATGACTGAATCTAATCCACAAATCATCATTGAAGAGGTATGTATAGCATAAGTTTCTAAAGGAGAATGGTATATAGATACAATCTAGTATTTACTTATAGGAACTTATCCCCTAGAGCTTAATAGAGAAAGAAAGAGAGATTTTAGGCTCAAATATACTTATTTCATGATCAAGAAGGGAGTCTTCTATAGAAGGAACTATGAATGTATTTATCTTAGATGTGTATCTACAGAGGAGGCTAAGGAAATCCTAGGCAACTTGCTTCAAAAGATAGGCAATGGTCACCCTACTGGGAATATCATAACCCATAAAATATTGAGTTTGTGTCACTATTGGCCAACCATCTTTAAGGATGTTCATATGCACATTATAACCTACCATGAATGTCAAGTATTTACCAAGAGAGAAGTACATGTAATAATGCCTTTATAGCCCATTATTTAAGGAAGGCCATTTACACAGTGGGGTTTAGACTTCATTGGTTTAATCAACCCAAATTACGTAGTAGGCCATAAGTTTGTACTCACAAATATTGACTATTGTACTATATGGATAAAAGCCATAGCCACAAAGAATAGTAGAACACAAGATGTGATTAACTTTTTGGAGGAGCACATAACAACTAGATTTGGCATGCCCATGTCTTTGGTTTGTGAAAATGGACTAGATTTCATATCAATTAAATTCATTGAATGGGCACATGACAATCAAATCATAACCAGGTTAGCTTTTAACTACTACTGTCAAGGAAATGGACTAGCATAATCAACAAATAAAAATTTGATTGATGCAATTAAGAAATTAGTAGGGGACAAGACTAGAGACTATCACAATTTAATAAAGTATGATCTTTGGGTAAACTAAATGACATATAATCAAGCCCTAAAATTTTCACTCTACCTATTATTATATGGGTGCAGACTATTTTTACCCATCATGTTGAAGATACCCACCGATCAGTTCATATAAGACTACATGGAACTGAATGACAAGGTAGAATAAAGATTACTTTATATAATATAAATGGAGGATTCAAGGATTGAAGCCTTGTAGATATTCAAAAAACACCAAGATGTAGTCAAGAGGTGGTTTGATAAAATAACAAAAATCAAAGCATTTAGGATTTTAGATCTAGTACTACTATGGGATAGAAACCATGAAAATAAAGGATAACATGATAAGTTTAACCCATTATGGATTGGACCCTATCATATTTTAGAGATCATGGGCAATAACACATTTCATCTAAAGGACCTCTAAGGCAATGAGCTTACATACCTAGTCAATGGACAATTCCTAAAGCATTACTTTAGAGTTGTTCCATCTGTAGATATTACTAATTGAGAAGATTTATATAAGTTTAGACATAGGAATAGAGTATATTTCCATGATTTCTAGTTTAGTTTCCTTTTTTTTAGTTTATTTTTCAATGATTTTTATTTTTGTTTGGGATTTTTAGATTAATCTTTCTGATTTTGATATTCTATTTTTTTAGATTAGATTTTAGTCCTTTCTAGAGTAGTTTCCTACTTTCTAAATTAGTTGTTCTTTGTTTCCTTTGATATTTAAAGTTATGTTTGATATATTTGTTGTAGGATAAAATCCAAAATAATTAAGTGTATGACTTGTATAAAAGGGGAAAATTAAAATCTTGACACATTGGGGACTAGTTTACAAATTAGGTGTATTTTTGTGTTTTTGAGTCTTTAGGATGAAGGCAATCAAAAGACTATTCTGAATAGTGTTAAAATTGAATACTTTTACCAGGCATATGGAAGTTGTTATTGGGGTATTTCATACAAATTTAGAAAGTTTTATTATTTTATTAGATCAAATGCACTTATCATATTAAGTATTTATTGAAGGTGGCAATTTTGGGTGTAGATCTAGTTGGTAGGGATGTTCTAGTAACAATTTGTTTTATAATTATACCATCTAATTGGGGTTTCATCTAATCTCTTTTAAACTAATAAAAACATAAGAGAAAAAACCAAAAAAAAAAAAGATAAAATAATCCATGAGTTTAAAAGAAAAAAGAAAATTTAAAGAAAATTAAAAATCTCACATGATGAGATAAGGTCAATGCACCATGCATCATCATTAAAAAAATAATGGAAGGAGAAGAGAAGGATCCCAAGGCATCTCTATTAGGTATATAGACAACTAGATGGAAATAGAATAATCCCTAATATTCCATTGATTTAATGAGCTTTAATAGATACTATAATGAAACCTACAACTTCATCAAAACCTTTGAAAAACTCATCACAACAAGGGTTAAATAAACTATATGTTTAACACACATAGATACAATAAATTAGAAGGAAAGTATGTTGTGTGAATTAACTTAGGAATCTCTTTCATGTTTTTTATTTAATTATTTTTTTGTGACAAACTTCAAGATTGATCTAAAGATTATGAAACTGGAGTTTTAGGTTCTCGAATACTCAGGAGTATCCCCCTATAAGTCACCATTTGTTTCAGCCAACATCCCCCTTTTTATTTAAGGAGAAATGGGGACCCAATTTTTTTTAATTTTGGTATTAATATTGAGCCCCCTTTTTCATATGTTTATGCAAATTCTAGAAAATCTAAGGTATTTCACTTTTGGCAGGGTGATATTGGCATTGTGTTTCATGAGACTAACTTTTGCTCTATAGAGACTATTCTTCGAGTTTATATTTTTGGGATAATTATTTTAGAACTTATGTAATTTACCATTTAGGTTTTATGTTTTGGGTGTTTTTGAGACTTTATTATTTCAGACTTAATGGTTTCAAAGCCTAATTTTGTCAGGGAAATTATTATAGACATTTTTTTTGAAATAGTTCACCTAAAGGAATTTGACCTGTGAACTCTTTTACCTTATGTAATTTTGGACTTTCAACATTTTACCTAAAACAAATACCTTGATATTTTATCCCTTTAACATTACTAAACCTACCATTTACTAATTTTGAAAAGACTCTTAGTCGTATGAAAGTACCCTTTGGGGAAATCAAAAGTGCCCTTCAACCTTTACAAAGTATACCCTTTGGGAATTTTTTTCCATGAAGTAGACCCTTCAAATATTTTTCCACATACCCTTCAAGACTCTTGAACTAGCCCTTCAACCTTTTTTAAAGTGTCCTTTGTCCTTTGAATTAGCCCTTCGACATTTTCCAAATTGATCACTTTCCCCTTTTTGATAAGATTTTTTAAGGCACATACCCTTCAAGTTTTGTGTAAATGACCCTTCAAGACTTTTGTCCCAAGCCATTTACCCTATGGGATTTATACTTTAGGATATCCTTTTTGACCTCTTTGCCTTATGAAAATAACCTAATAGCTTTTGTGTATTGTACCCTTAGACATGGACATACCCTTTGAGATTTATGGCCCAAGCCTTTGACCCTTTTTGAAGTGACCACTCACCTTTCAAGATAATTGTCATAGCCCTTTTTCCATTAAAAAGACCCTTTGAACCCAAGGAAAATACCCTTCAAGTTTGTTTAACCTACCCTTTGAGACTTTTGAAATGACCCTGAGTCATATGAAAGTTCCCTTCAAGGAAATCAAAAGTGCCCTTCAGCCTCAAAGCTTTTGTCATGAAAAAAATTCCCTAAGAATTGGACCCTTCAGATAAAAATTACCCTTCATGGAAATTCAAAATGCCCTTTAAACCCTCAAAATATCCATTTGGGATAATTGCCTCAGGTTTTTTGCCTAGATGAAATAGCTCTCTGGGGAAATTATTGTGAACATTTTGTTCAAAATAATTCCCCTAAAGGAATTAATCTATAGGCATTATAACAAAATCATTTTTTTTATGTAGAACCTAAGTGCCTTATTACTAAGAGTAATACTAGTCTTACCATACTTAGTGAAAACAAAGGTAAACATATTTTACATTAATGATTTAATAAAAAACACCCACCAACTTGAGCTAACAAGTTTAAATTATATAGGAAAATAAAATCCAAGTGAACATTGCACATTTATGTGACATGAACTAATATTCAATGTTGGATTATATATAGGCAATATACTACTATTGAAAATCTATCATTACATTCAAGCTAACTTGAATTCAAAGTTTCTTGCTTTCTTATAGTGATAAAGAGCCCTAGTTCCCATTTCAAGAGTACTGCCAGTGAAATAGTAACAAATCTAGAGCTGAATTCTTTATACAACATACATCATACACATAAGAAGAAGAATAGAGTATGCATCAATGACATCTACATCTAGGACATTCTAAAGTACAAATTTACCATCCCCATATTCAATTAAGGATTCCATAGAGTTCACGTATACAATCTTCGATGCCATAATATTTAGAGATAAGTACTAGAACTATTTAACATTATGGGATGTCATCGATTCGATAGACATGTTTTCATTGGAAGATGAGATGAAACTAACAGATAGATTATTTTCTAAGGAACTTCTACCATTTAAATTTTAGAGATTACACTTTGTTGTAGCCAAGCTAGAAGAAATATCATGCATTAACCTCCTAAGGGACCTATTCTTTTTAGGGAAGATATCATAGGATGCTTTCCTACATCATTCCATTAATAATATGGTGGTCATATGAATTTTAGTAGAAGATTTATAGATATATTTGTCTTTGAGTATACACAATGACTATTTTGACAAGCACACATTAGTGTAGTTTAATGTAATGACCTCAATGTAGAAGGTACTATATTTACGGCTACTCTCATACTAGACCATCACATGGAAATGAAAGAAGATGAAAGGAGTAATTTCAATTGAAAAATTAAAGATGGGGATTCACATTGGTATGGATCTTCTCAATCTATTATACCATATGCCTAGTATTCATTTTATTAATTTGGATTGGGTTTCTCTACTATAAATGATGCTTACACATGATACCATATATGCCCTGGGTGAAATAATCAGTCTTAGATTCAGAGAGAAAATTATTCATAGGGATAAGCAGTTCATGCCCTCAGGATATTTCTACATGATGTCTTATTTATTAGATGTAATCATGGGTACATGTTATAAATATCTTGGTTAATTGTGGGCTCCAACCAAAGATTGTGCAAAGAATAGGATCTGTGATCATTACTAGTTCATACATGTCTACTACTATACCAAACATATAGTAAGGATATCCAAAAATGTCTACCCTTAGGTTTGGTAAGCCATTCATGGCTCACCAATGCCTCTAATTAGTTAAAACATTATGAATAACTTGGTAGGGAATTTCATTATTATCATGATTTGGGAAAATAAGGTTGGCCCCTTGTGTCTCTAAAAGTTTAGAATAGATAAACTAGCTTAATAGGAAATTTCCTTCTAATTATGGAAAAGAATTGAAGAGGACTTATCAAGGTAGAAGAAGGATTTGTATTTTGGTCATTTTTAAACTATTGGTAGGATGGTATATATGATGAGGAAGCATTTTAAGAAAGTATGTGGAAAACACATGAGTTATCCTTTCTCTACACTTGTACATATAGATTGGGATCCATATGGGTTGATCCAAAAGCACATTCATGGATTTGACATCCCTTATAGTCATGAGAATTATGACTATGATTTCCTACTTTTGAATGCTAAATCTAATGAGGAAGTATTGGAATGGGCAAGGATTTCTAGGCTACAAGAAGATCATCTGAGAATGATCCAGGATGACCCTTTCATTTCTAATGGGAGTTGGATAGAAAAAAGGCACTCTACAAAGGGTGGAAATATAGAAATCTAAGGACCAAGAAGATTCCTCCTCCCAAATACTTCCTTTATAGTTGAAACTGAAGACAATCAAGAAAGAACCCAAGCTACCCAAGCCTAGTTCTATTAGAATAAGACATGTAAGGGATCCCATTAGTATAGATTCTAATAAGGAAGAGAAAAAATAGGAAATATCTACTATAGGTTTCAATCAAGTGTATATTACTATTCCCCAGGTACATTTATTACATAAATTGGGATAACAACTTCAAAAGCAATAATGTCAACACCTTAGGACTCTCCCACACAAGTAAAGACCCAAATGATCTATAAGAGAAAGCTTACAACCCCTATAGGTAGTTTTATAACGGATACATCCTAAGGTTTACCTACTCAACCTACACTTCTAGATATAGTTAGGGGATATGTGGTGATCATCAAGGAAATTAAGGATGATTCAGATGAAGTAGAGTTGGAGATAGACAAATCTATGAGTCTCCAAATTGAGTCTGTAGAGCTTACCTTCCTAGGTACTCAATCTTTTGTTAGTTTTCCTTATCTTTTGTATCCATATTTGGGTGGGTTACTTCTATGTAAGATCTCACATCTACCCCCTCCATCTCCACTACTACTATTGATCCCTTTGTTCCCACTTCAATCCCACTCATCATACATACCCCTTTTGTTCTTGATGGCACCTCCACTATTAGAGCACTCAAGATGAATAAAGTGTACAAAAAGGTGTAGAATACTTAAGCTACCTTAAAAATTTATGTCCACTCCACCCAAATCAACCTTTCACTACAATATACCACTTATATAGAGGACACCATAGTGATAAGTACTAGTAGGGGAAGGAAGGCCAAACCACAAGTGATCAAGGTCCATCCACTTTCTCAATTTGGAGGAGTATATTGGTCCAAAATTATATGGCCTTCCCTACATGATGTCTTGACCAAGGTCCACAATAAAAAATAAAGAGTTCAAGAGGAGGCCAAAGAAGAGGTTGTTGTCACAACCTTTGATGCATCCCAATTATACATTCTTCCATAGGTAGTGGATTTAAGAAGCAAGGCTTCCCAAATGCCAAACTTTAGAATCACTGAGCTTCCCTCTATTTCCACTTTGTTTGATCCCCTAATTGGTAGTATTCAAAGGATGAGGAAGAGGAAATTATAAGATGATAAAGGCACCTAGGTCATCCTTGAAAAAAGGAAAGAAGTGTTCTCCCTCACAAAGAGGTAGAATAGACAACCAAGACAATCTCTATATGAGTAAAATATTATAGACTGAGTACAATCATATAAGGATGCCATATTTGTAATCCATAAAGGCATGAAATTAGCTCAATAGGAGCTTGAGTATAAGACAAGTATTAGAGGCCAAAGTAGAGCAACAAAAAGAGTAGGCCAAGATAGTACATATTCTTGCTAACATAGAAGCTAAAGTTCAGGAGGTAGCTTCTAGATGTTATAACTCCTTGGAAGGTATTGTGTTCATGAAGGCTAAGATGGCCCCTCATGTGAACCAATCCAATCAATTGTTTAATTCCTAGAGAGAACACAAAATTAAACTAAATATTTTAGTTGTCTATACATGAAAATATCTATATAGTCATCTCAACCTTATGACTATGCTAGAGGCATCCAATGCCTTAAATCCATTAGTCATTTGACAGGAAGAGGCCAAGTATTAGATACAAAACATTGGGGATTTAATCCCTAGATATCATGTGCATGAGGCCTAGATCCTTTAAATTTTGCACGAATTAAATTTATCCAAAGTTAAGGACTCCACCTATAAGTTAATTAGTAGGATTAATTTTAACAATCTTATTTAGGAAGTAGATGATGATTTTAAGCAGAGCTATAAGGCTTGACACTTGAAGAAATTGAGCCTAAATTAAGCAAGGATAAAAAAAGGTCACTAAATTTGAAATATTCAAGATTAATTTTTAAATAAATAAGGATAAACATTCAAAGCTCCTTGGATAGACAAAAATATTTCATCAGCCACCACTACTAAATTTAGACATTATATGACAATAGCATGAAGTGGCACAAACTTTTTATGAGGATAACTAAATGAAGAAGAAGAATGCTTCTGACGGTGAGACCACATCTTCAACTACCACTTCAACCTCTATGCCAACCAAAGTACATATAATGCTCCAAATGACTAAGCCTTGATAGACTAAGAACTTACTCATATACAATTTTGTAATGGTGAATGTACTTATATTTTACTTTTATTTTGAGTGGCTAATTGTAAAAATTGATTTTGTATTTTTTGTACATGCAAATGTTACATGGTTTTGGAAAAGTCAATTTATTTATTTGTAACTCTTAGTTTTCTCTTAGACATTTTTAGACTAGAGTTATAACTACATGTTCTAACTGGCACATGTAACCACCTTGCATGAACTTAGAGGATGAGGTGACCCCTTTCCAAGTCTATATATACAATTATAACCCAACTTAGTTTTTAGGTTAGAATATTTTTTAATATAGAGCAATGAAACAATTTTGATCATTAGTGAAGTGTTTTGAGTATTTTATTTCCATTTATATACAATTAGTTATTATTTCCATGGTTGTGTGTTTCAATAATCTTTAGTGTGCTATAACTACAAATAGATTCTAGGTTGTTTTAATTGATATACTAATCTTAGGCATGAAATAACTATTGAAAGATTAGTAAATATATTTATTAATTTAGTCAAGTTGATTGAATCATATTTTTGAATGTGTACTAGTGCTTTGTTTGGTGTATTTTTATGATTGTGTGAAACAACTACCTCAGATAATTCATTCACCTAAGCCATAATCTCCTAATTGAGGGTGTGCAATAGCTACCCTAAAATGAACAACTTTTTTTTGAGGCTCGTGAATTCCCTACATCTTTATTTCCTTAGAATTCTTAGTTGTGTTTGACTATATGTGTGTTATTTGTACTAGTAATAGGCATAGGTTTTAGAAATCATAGGTGTTTTTAGAAACCAATTAGGGAAATGATTCCCAAGAACCATGTAACCTTCATTTCTACCCTACCTTATCCTCATTTTTTGAGTTTTTTTATTAAGACTTACCCACTTTAGATTAGAAACAAGCTACCCATCCTATTCACATAGAGATTCAATCTATTATAAGGCCACACCTCCATCCAAAAACCTTATCAACAACCTACATGGCCTACCCTTATTCTATTAATAGGTTAAAATAAAATGCATACCAACAACTTGTGCCCTAGAGTGGAGTTTAACTCCATTGAGATCCTAAAATGTTAGAGGTTACTTTGTTTGACTATGGTGTGCATAAAACCTATATCAACACATGAAACATCTTTATGAATGACATTCAATAATATTAGATAAGTTTTAAAGGGTTTTTTATGTTTCTCTATAGTTCATCCTCCAAAAGGAGAGAATGAAGAAAGGTAATTTTATATATTCATAGGTAAATCATGGATGACACCAACTATGACAATGGTAGATTTGGATAACTAGACCATAATAAAGCATTTATGTTGGTTCCCCTGAGTTAGTGAATTTTGTTGAGTGACAGCTCTCCTAAGGACACCTTTATCTGATCTAGGTATTTGATGAACTTGTAAAGGTGATATTAATAGTAGACCAAAATATGAATTATACTTTTGTAATATTATTGGTAGTTCTAATGTACATAAATTGAGTGAATTTTAATAAGATTCAAATAATTGGGCCTTCTTTCTAGTATCAGATAAATCTATTGATGTGGATTTTATGCACACCAGGGTTCTTATAGGAATTTCCCTAATATTTTAAGATGAGTCAAATATTCAATCCAAGGAACAAGTTTTAGGTCTCAATTTTTCAAATAACCATGTGGTGGACTATTGGTGAGGGGAATGGTTATTTACCTCAGATAGTTCAAATATGATGAATGTCTAACTCTAAATAAAATTTATTCTTGAGGTGGATGGGTGGATCTAAGATAAGGTGAAAAATTCAAAAAAATATAAAAAAGAGGAAAGAATAAGGTATAAAATAAGGGGTTATATGATATTATTGGAGATTAAATACTTCCAATCCAACTTACTATACTATGACAACCACATGTTATGAACCAATATTTTTTGTGGATTATTTAAAAGCATAGAACATGGAAAAACATAGTGAAGATAATAAGGAAATAATTATAGAAATAGTAAATGACTATAATCATGGATGCTATTGGTACCATATTTCTATGCATATCTAATGTCATCGACAAATTATAAGTATGATATATAACCAGATAACTGACAAGATTAAAAAAAAATCAATGATATCATTGCATATAACATACACTTAGCCTACTACAAGATTATCAACTTAATAGAAATTCCCTAATAAAAATGATAAAATTGGAAGAGAAAGAATATTCACATAAACTCACATAACAGTCATAAAAACTTTCTTTGATTTCATTAATTTCCAAAATTATCCTCCAATTACAATAGATAAAAGACATACCTATATATATTTTGGATGAGATCACCTCATCCTCCAAGCTTGTCTAAAATTTTCAAATCTAAAATAAGACTATATCTTAATATCATAAGATTATCAACTTAATGGAAGTTCCCTAATAAAACTAATAAAATTTGAAGAGAAAGCATATTCACATAAACTCACATAAAATTCATAAAAACTTTCTTTGATTGCATTAATTGCCAAAATTATCCTCCAATTACAATAGATAAAAGACATGCCTATATATATTTTGGATGCGATCACCTCATCCTCCAAGCTTGTCTTAATTTTTCAAATATAAAATAAGACTATATCTTAATCTCATCATGTATAATCTGCATGTTTTAAAATTCATATAAATAAAAAGTCTCATTTTAGCTATTTTACTTATGTACAAATACATAGATAACTCGGTTAAAAAAGAACTCTAGTTTTTAGTCACTAAGTTTGGGTGACATTGTTAATTGAAAATGGACTAAATTATAGTCAAATCTATTTGAATATAAATAATAGGAGTAGGTAATGTTGATGTAGACAATCCTTTCATGGATGCAGTAACTAAGTTTTTGAAGAAATCACAACATTTATAATTATTGTTGGTCTTGGATAAGCATGTGAAGGAATGGTAGAAGAAGCTAAGGCCACCATCTCTATCCCTATTGGAGTGTATACTATTATATATTTAGGATAATAAGACTTGGTCATAAAAATTAGAGCTCATAAATATGAATCTCCCACCTGAGTGACCAACCATCACTATTCAATTACTTTCTCATACTCAACCATATATGTAAATTTAGTTCAATAGATTCAAAGTCAATGATATGAAACTTAAAAAAATGGAATCTTGCTAATTAATTTTTTGTGAAAATCCATTTAAGATATAAAATAGGTACTCAAGGATTCTAATTGTACCACTTTATCTCTAGAAAAAATTATCAACTAAATCACATGGTCACTAGTTTCAAAAATTATGCTCTCAACCTCTGATTTAAATTTATTGGAAATAGTCTACAACAAGATATCAAAAATGGTTTGGTTAAAACTTTCCCTAGTTTTGTGTATATGCCATTAATTCACATATCCCCTAGAATATAGATGGCCATTTTTTCTTGACTTTTTAGTTACTCAACTAGCTGTTGCATCTGCTTGTGTTATTCCATAAGCTAATTTCTCTTACTAATAACAAATTATGAGCTAAATAAATATTTAGAAGTTGTATCAAATTTAGGTGTTGATACTAATTTTGTATTACTACCTTGTAATAAAGTGTAATTTTACATTCAAGTTCTTCACATATTCATAAAAATTGACCTCATCATTATATTGTGGTAGATATTCTCCCCTTGACTATTAGATAAAACATACTATGTCATAGAGGGTTTTAGCTAAACTATGTAAATTTTCCACTATATACTTTGGAGGATATATTATGCCTTATTCCTCTAGGTTTTTTGGTATGTTTCAAACCATGAAACATATTATTCAACACTCCCATAGTAGCATCTACCATGGAAATGGGGTCTTCACGAATCTCACATTCATTTCTAGGTATAGTTCTTTTCTATGTCAATGATAATATTTTTTCTTCTCTTTCAAAATTTTTAGAATTACACTAGTTAAAGCTATACTTCACCTCACCCTTTTGAGTTAATTCAATGCTTCATAAAACTCTATGGTTGATTTAGGCTCCTTAGTGATCACCAAATCTTGCCTAGATGACTGCTATTTTTGCATTTTCTATATCCACATAGGAGTTACTAAAAAATATTTGGGAGGGGTCATAGAGGTGATAGGTAAAGTTATTTATGGTGGAGGAATGAGAGTGGAGGAATATGGAGGAATCTATGGATGTGGAATGAGGATGGAAGGAGATGAAGGACTGAAATGAGAAGGTGTAGGTAATGATGGGAAAGGTGGAAAGAGCAACATCTCCTTAGCAATATTGGTTTGAGGAGGTTTCCTAAAGACATATTTAGTGAGGTCAAAGGATTATTGGATTGAGAAAATTATTGATTCTATTGGGAGAACTTGTGTAATAGAAACAACCAATTGGGTGAGGATATGGGGTTGTAGGGGATATATAGAAAAAGTTTTCTAGGATATTAAAATACTCAAAATGTTGAATGATGACTATAGTGTCTAGGTTGGGTGAGGGAGGAATTGACTATGTAAAAGAAACATCAGTTAAACTCTTCATGAATTGACCAATAAAAATATACAAAAAAATCATAAAATTTGTGGTAGAAATAATGTTAGTCAAAGAATCTAGATTTTTAGTATGTGCCATAGTAGATGAATTTATATAAGTTGTGGTAGTTGGAAGAACTACTGAGGTAACATTGAAAATTGTGACATGTGTTCAGGCCTATGGATAAGTTGAATAAGTCACCATAGGTAGGACAATTGAAATAGTTTATGCACCCACCATAGTGCCAATTTTCATAGTTACTTGTTATGATTATTCAAATTTTACTTGTTTGATATCTTAAGTGTGAGGAGTGGGACTTGAAGTCCCAAAAGTGATCTATAAAGGCACTTTATGAAAAGTGTCTAATAATGATTTCACCTCTAGGTTTCCACCATAGCCTATTTATAAATCTCATCTTCTTTTTTTCATTTAAGCACTCCTTTGTCTCTTCTTACTGTGAGATAAAAGGCGTTTGCAAGGATATAAGAAGAGATACTCTTACATAATTTACTATAGGAGTGGATGTCATCTGTAATGGAGGAGGAGAAGGGAAATGAAATATTATTTGAGCCTGAGATGATAATACTATTTTTATTTCCAAATTGAATGTAACTATGATCTTTAGAGGTTATTTCATGTCTAAAACTTGTTGCTTCACCTTATGTGGCTTTGGGACATTTTTAACAATTCTTTCCCTAGATGCTCATCAATTTCCTCTTCTATTCCATCCTTTGATTAAGGTTGCCTGGTTTGTTTAGAGTTATTTTCCTCCTACTTTATATTGACTATATCTTCTCTTGTTATAGATGGATCATATTGGATCATCTGTTAGGAAAATTAGTGTTCACATTTTATTTGGTTATTTACCATATGGTAAAATTATTCTTATAGTTATATTGTTAATTGGGTTAGTTTTTATATTGTTGTAGTTAAAACATCATTATGTAGATGGTTCTATTATTAGTTTAATATATTACAATCTATATATTTGTAATATATTATCGTTTGTAATGGGTCCAATAACCACAAGATTCTAGGAGAGAATCATGGGATGTTGACTCCCTAATTATAGGATATCTTTTGCCTATATATTTATATCTATATCTACGGGTATGAATATAACATTAATAATGTGTGGAGTATAATATTATTTCATGTGATTAAACTATCTATGTTCAGCTCCATTATTCATCACATGAATTAAATCAAGATAATTAACAGTGGTATCAAATATCTATAATTGATTTTGACTTGTAATGGAATTTTGAATTAGTCAAGGGGTAGATCTATTATGATATTACCCCAATTTATGAAGTTATTCTTTGATATCTAACTCTTAGTGTAGGCATCATTATATGTGTGTATTTAAATCTTTGTAGACTTTTTTTAGATATTCTATACAAGAGAATGTTTTTAGCATTAGATCAAAAGTTAAGAGACTATGCAAATATCCATTGCTAGATCAAAGGAGCACCTAGTTCTCCACATCGATCTTCTACCTAAGATGATTTTCAGGCTGCTACTACATTTAGATCAGGAAGTAGAATCTAATTTTTACATAATCCTATTTATAGTCATGTATGCAAATCCAATTTGAAAAAAATTATGTGCATCAAAGACCTTTGTCTATCAATTGATTTGCCATCAACGTATACTTGCCTTGTTATGTTATTCCTATCAAATCCTCATGTGTTATTATATCAACTTGGTAATGTTACAACTGTGGTATCACCAAACTAATAATGAATTTTTTATAGAAATTATAAGTTATTCAAATATAATTCACTTGTTCATTTATCATAATGATTACATTACTGAAGCCTTCACATAGATATGGTACCTACATATCTATAATCAAGTATGTGTATCTAGATTATCTTTTGCATATTCTACCTACGTATACTATTTAAGCCTTCTTGTGTTAGACATTTGTTTATTATTAACCATGCAACCAAATTGGAACTATCCTTACTATGAATCACTATCCAATAATTCTTTGTCTTATAGGTATTCAATAATCTTTTTGTATATTATCACAATTGAGTCAATAGGTTGTTTTTTATTTTTATTATTAAGAGTCAGTTTTATGTCAAAAGAGGTGAAATCAAAATGAGTTGAAAGTTAAAAGTCATTTTTTGTCAATAAAGTGTATTGAGTCATGTTGTCAAGAGTCAAATATTTTTTTTGCCAACAAATGCATGTTCAGTATAAACTAACATCCATAAACATTTCACATTGTGGGAGGGAGTTATATAATAAGAACAATGTGGAAACCTTTGAGCTTCAAATCTTCATCGATTGAGTAAGCAACTTATTATCATAGGTTGGAGGCATTGGAAGAAGGAGGTATTCATAGCCTCTTGTCAGTCACTAATGATGAGGCCCATATTATTTGTTGACATTTTATTTCATGTTTTATTTTGTGTTTTCCATTGTGGTGTGAAATAAGAATAGATGATGCATTCATGTTCATGTGATGTAATAAGTGAGCATAATTACTATGTAATCCCTTGAAGCAGGATAGTGATGGGAGATGATAGAATACTAAAACATCATGATATTTAGGTTATTGGTTGTTCTTATAAAACCATCCTTTTCTACTATGGTTATTAGTTAACCATTTATAAAACCATCATGTTATGGAAATTGGTTAACCATTTAGAAAATTATCCTATTTTGGTTATTGGTTAGCCACTTATAAAACCATCCTATTTTGGTTATTGGTAAACCACTTGTAAAAACCATTCCAAAGGTTGTTAGCTTTCCTAAAAAATAAAACCATCTAGATCATGAGCAATCAGAGGCAATAATTGTAGTATAAGATAATGTTTTCCCCGTGTTCATACTAAAGGGGTGAGTGTTAGGAAAATTAGTGTTCACATGTTATTTGGTTATTTAGGATATAGTAAAATTGTACTTATGGTTATATTGTTATTTGGGTTAGTTGTTATATTGTTGTGATTACAAAAATATTATGTAGATAGTTCTATTATTAGTTTAATATATTATAATCTATATGCTTTTAATATATTATGGTTTGTAATAGATCAAACAAACACATGATTATAATAGAGAATCATGGGATGTTGACTCCCTAATTATAGACTACGGGTACGAATATATCATGTGTAGTGTGTGGAGTATAATATTATTTCATGTGACTAAATTCTCTATGTTTAGCTCCATTATTCATCACATGAATTAAATCATTGCATAATATCATTAGATTATTAACAGGTGATCATCATAGATATTTAACATTTTATCATTCTTGTCTAAACATCTGAATCATCCTCAAGGTTAAGAAATATTAGGTCATGTTCATAATCTTGGTGACTAAAACATTGCCTAAACTACCTATAGAATTTGTCTATTTACTATTTTATTACTTTCCTGGGATCCCAATATCTATTTTAAGCTAGTCCAAACTTAAATGAACCCTTTTTTTGAAGTATTTACTACCTTCTCCAATTTTTAGAATTATTTCCTTCTAATGTTGAGGGGTGTCTTGTGATATTTTCCTAATCTGACCTTCCTTAGATTATCATTCACACTATTAGATAGCTGATAGGTTATCTCCCATTCAGCCAATTTATTTGGTATAAGTCTTGGTAGTAAGAAAAAATCTACTAATTTTCCCTCAAATATAATAATAATGTGATCTAAATAAAACCAATTATCTCATAAAGCCCTAGTGATATTTTAACCTGATCACACAATCTAGGCATAAGTCACCCATTTATTTCTCTATAAATCATTGGATATAAGGTATCTACTATTGTTTTCATATGATCCCTATATTTATGTATATGAAGATATTAAAAATATTCATAAATTTAATTTATTTTTTTTGTATCCCAAGGCAACATGTTGGTTGGGGTAACAATTTCATACATAACATCCACCAAATATGAAAGCATGTAGAAGTTGGCATCTACTTGTTCATGCATGCGCTCTCTTTGGGATTTTAAGATGACGCTTATGATTACCTTTAGTAGTGGATTTCCATTTTCCTCAAAAATTATGGATAGTAACAAGACCCATACCTCATCTACATGAGTGGTAAATGAATCTCCATATATTCTATTGAATAAGTCCATAACAATTCTAACCTCTGACTTGAATAGGGCAATTGGGACCTTATTCTTCATGTAAAATTTGTTAGGCTCATGGGCCCATTATAACAAGGTTCTTATAATGTTATTATTTTAAACCATTCACTGACTACTATATAGTTATATTAGATGTTTGGTTATGGAAATATATATAATGTTTCAAAATTTAGGCTACCTATATAATCTATAGGATGCACACTATTGCGATTATGAAAAATATATCTTCTACAATTTCTTTCTAAAAATAAATTCAACACTAGGTCAGTGCAAGGGAATACCTCTATTTTCACTAATAAATTGTGGATTATGGTATCTATAATTTCCAATAGGTCATCTATGCACTATATTTGATCCATGGACAAATCATCTTCATCCTTGTAAGGTTGAATAACCTTGACCTCTACATATATTATTATATAATTCCTAAATTTTCAAAGTAAAATAGTATTATTTAATTATATATCTTTAAATTATTACTTGATCCAAAAGTATAACATTGAAGGAGTGGGTTCCTATATCTATGCCTCAATTGTTGAATAATTTGAGCTTTATGTTAAACTTCAAAATTGAGGGATTTTAGTTCACTATGGAGTTTTGAATAATAGTTTGCAATTAGCAATTGGAAAATATAATTTGATTTAACTAGGGACATAACATATAGTCCATTTATTTGTATTATAAATTAATTCATCGAATCTTCCATGCATGAGAATTAATTTTAGAGTAATACTCATTGTCATCCATCTATCAAATTTGAATTTGATTTTATGACATCAAATTTCATGGATTTACTTGACACATGGTGACTTTTTATTATCTTTAGCTACTTAGTCATCTATTTTATCATTTTAATATACTTTGGATCTTTTAGAGTTTTCACTCTATCATCATTTTTTGTCTTTTTGCCTTTGTATTTATATAGGTGAATGTGTTATATGAGATGTGTGACATATTTACACTCAGTTAATTTATTTTTTACCATCACTAAGTCTTTGGGTCTATCAATATATGTAATAATGATAATATGACATGTGACATGACATGTTATAGTTAAATGTATAGAGGGTGCCATGTTACACTCTATCATTCAATTTCTTGACCTATATCTTGTATTTCACATGTTATCTTTTATGTAGTAAGATGTCAACACATGACATGATCTCACTTAGTAAAATAGTTAGATATTCTATAGTTTTATTCATTTATCTTTAATATTATTATAAAATAATATTATGATATATGGCTCAATCTCACTTACGTAGATGGTCACATAATTTTATGATATGTACTTCTAGTCTAAGAGGTGTGATGTAGTGAGATGGAAACATGCAGTGTGATATCACTCAATCAACCGATTAATAGATTTTGTAATTATATTTTATATGGAATTTGTATGATATAATGAGATTGATACCCTTCTCATGATCATTTTTAAATAGCTTATTACTTTGTTATGAGATTTATAATATCAAATTATCTTTCATATGCAATGAAAATATGACACATGGCATGGTCTCATTTAGTCGAGATACCTAAAACTTATTAACTTTAAAATTAATTGATATATATGAAAATTTGGTGAATAAATAAAAAAATTTAGTAATAGGATAACTTTTAAAGTTCAAAAATCAAAAACTTCACAAATAACAATTAGCCTTGTTAGTCGAATAATTTAGTAATGAATACCAAAACCATATTAATATCTCAGTTTCAAGACAAATTTTGTAAAATAAAAAGTGAATAAAGGCATTTATTCCTTGGTATTAAATCATTTTAGGGTCTATTTATGTCTTGATAGGAACCAAACATAAGATTTTTAGGACAAATGGGTCCTTATTTGATTTCTTGAAAATCGAGCATGTTGGTCACAGAAGGTTGTTTCCATAGATTATGTTAACAAAATGGTAAGGAAAATTTATGTTGTAACCATATTTAACAATAAACAACCTACCTTTTCTATTTTAAGAGGATATAATAGAGCATAAAGGAGTAATAGGTAATGATAAGTAAGTATAAGATAAGGAATCATAGTTAAATATGAAGAATTTTTAATATTTGCAGTAGAAATATTCACATTGATAGAGATTCATGAATGCAAGGAGAAGTGATTTGAAGTAAATTAGTCATACTTAAATAAATAATTGGAACTAAAATATGGTCAAGGAGGGTCCCCTTGGAAGGAGTTGTGATAAAGATCTTAATCAATCAATTAATTATTATTTATGTTGTGGGATCCTTTATATTTTCCTTTAATGTTATTTGTGAGTGTACGTTTCCCACATTCATAATTTTAATTTAGTATAGTATTTTTTTGATCACCCTCAATTATGAATTTAAATCTTCCAAAATTTAAATTAAAAAATTAATTTGTTTCTACAATTCATTTGACAGAAGTGTGATTTAATCTCTTGTGCTTTCCTTTCTTACAATTTTATATATTCATGTGTGTTCCCCTATACACAACCTATAGCTTCTCAACATTTTAAATAAATAATATTGAAAATATAGTGATGACATATTTCCAAAGACATGCCCTAGGTTAAAAATTAGTGAAATTACCAAGATTGATAAATCAAGTGGTTGCCTTGTCCAATCATTGATTGGTAAGTTTGTAAGTTAGCATTAGTTGTGTTAGGTTTAATTGGTGGTTTAAATATGATCATAATTTTGACACTATTTCCAGGGATAAATGTCAAGAATTAGTATCCTAATAAGTTGAGAAAACTTTCCTACACTCCTAGCTTACAATTTCATGTGTGCCTAGCTTAAAATAACCTTCTTTCATAGACTAGAATTTATTACTTTCATAAATTAAATCTCCCACTTTATAGATAAGAATTTAAATTTACAAAAATGAGATTAAGAAAAATAAGAAAATATAATTTTAATAAAACCATGTTTAAGACAAAGTGGACACGATCACAAAAGAAGGTTAGTTAATTTGTATGCAATAAGAGAGAGACCATTTAGGTATATTTTTTCCTAGATAGTTGAAATTTTATACAAAGGTAAGGTTATTTTATATGAGGAAAATAATGATAAAATTCACAAACTTTAATTCTCAAGGTTAAATTGAGATAGATGATGAAGAGATGATTATGATGATTAGGTCTAAGGATTAGGAATATTAGGTTGAGGTGCTAGAATGGGGTTTTGGATGATGGGTGGACAAGGATGATAATGGAGATACCATATGAGTTTAGATGCATCATGTTAATATTTGAGCATGGCTAATTTATAAGAAACAAAACTCTGAGGTCCCTCAGTGTCAATATGAATGATATATCATAGTTATTTTTTGATGCTAGGGACGATGAAATAGGGTGTAGTTGGGTTAAATAACTCTTAGAATATGATCAAACCTATTAGTTTTACTATTTAAAGTCAATTTAATATGTGAAGTATGAATTTTGAAGAGGCTATTATTGAGGAGAAATAAAAGAGGAATGATTGAGGTCTAGACTTGAAGATTATCGTATTGATGACCTCACATGTGACTGGGTATAATGATAGGATTTTATTGAACATGCTCTTACTCATCAAGGACATTGAGATGGTCAATGATGAGATGGGGAATATGAATGGAATTGAAAAACTCATTTCTATGTTCAACTTTGATTTCACTTTGAATGCTAATATTGAGAATGAGAGATCTAACCCTAGGAAAGATACTAACTCCAATAAGAAGTGGTTACTCTATAAGTGTCATGAAAGGTGAAAAGATAATGATGTGATTATTTCCTTAAGTAAATAGATTATTTGGAAAAATGTATAAAATGGGTATTTGATGTTCTATATGTTTAATAGTAAGGTTTGGGCTTGTAATTATCTTGACAAGGTTTGGATGATTTATGTTTTTGAATGTGTTTGACAATAATTTATAAAGAAAACCAACTCTGCTAATTACTAAAAATGAAATTATTTTGAAATGATTTCAATGAAAACATGAAAGTATATATATATATATATATATATATATATATATATATATATTGATGCATGCAACATTAAAACTGAATTCTAGGTTAAGTATGCAAATGCTGATTTTACCCTTTTTTAGTTTGATGCAAAAATTTCACCTATATGCAAGCTAAATGAAACTCTTATTTTTATATTTTTAAAATATAAATGAATGAAACTATTATTAAATAAAAAATTTCTAACGTGCAAATGAAAATTATATCCAAACCCTAAATAATATAACTTTAAAATATTTCAATTTTTTTTGCACATGAAAGCTATAAAAATAGTTTTTTGAAGATTTTAAATGATTGTTTGTAAGACTAAGTGATATACTATGAAGTTAATACAAAATGAAAATTTTTATTTTATTATTTATGATAGTTTTCTTTTATTATACAAACAAATAAAATTAAATATAATATGAAATATTTCTTTTGTCTAGGTCATCTATGTTTTTGTTGGTGTTTCTAGGTGTGTGTGTATGATTTTTATACAAATTAAAGTGTAAAATTTTAAGTGGATATGGATAATAAATGAATTCAATTAACCTAACCTAGGTTTTGATACAACCATTTTATTTGAAATATTTATACATGTAAATAAAATTGAAACATCTAAACTAATTTTTTAATGTTTTTTTAAAAAAAATAGGGGTAAAAACTTTAATAAAACTTAGAACAACAAAATACAGAATAGCCTAGGGCCAATTCCCCAAGAACCACTAGAATCTAAAGAAAACAACAAGAAAAATAAAATCACTCTCTAGTACCTCTCTCATCTTCTAAAATAATCCTCTCCAAGTCCTGACATAATGCATAGGGCAACTGCTCCCAGCCATCAATCTTCTGGCCATCTAAATCTTCTGATGCCCATTTTGCCAGGCAATTGGCTGCCATGTTCCATTCCCTTGGAATATGGGCATAAGACACTAAATCCATACAAGAACTAACCTAAATAATCTGTTAAACCAATGTAGACAACTTCCAACTAACATAGAAGATCTTCCTCTCAAGAAGCAGATTAACCAGGACCTAAGAGTCAGTCTCACAAATCACCTTCCTCCATCCCAGATCATAAGCTCATTTCAAAGCATATAGGATCGCCAATCCTATTAATGGTCTGCATCCCTTTATTATTTTTAAAAATAAAAACCATTGAATCAAAAGAATTCTTACCAATCCCATCGATCCCAGCCGCCCCTAGATAAACCTTGGAAGAGCCATCCATATTAATTTTCAAAAAACTAGCAAGAGGTGGCAGCCATTTCCCCATCCTCTAAACTCTCTGTTTCGTGTGTCTACCTCTCTTGGCACAAGTTGAGGCTAGAGATATCCCCTGTATGCCCAACCTATCAACTATCTTAGCATCACTCTTCTCCATCGATCAGATAGTCTCACTCTTAGCTTCCATAGTTTCTTGGATCATTCCCATGATTCTAGTCCATACCTGTTGAATCCCAAAATTTCCCCCCAAAAAATTTTGTGATTCCTTTCCAACCAAACTTACCATAGTAAAAAGATAGGACCATCACACCAGACATCCTGCAAGAAGGGAGCCGAGGAGGGGGGCCTCCCCAATCTCGCCCAAAAATCTATCAGGGAGGATGCATGAATACACTGGCATTTCCAAATTTCCCACTAGAAATGCCATAATTGCATAGTGAAGGGGTAGTAGAAGAATAAGTGCTATGAATCTTCCTCCCCGCCATTACATAGAACACACCTCGAAGGTCTAGCAAAGCCCATCTTCTAGATATTTTCCCACATCAAGCATTTGTTCCAGGCCAAAGTCCAAATAAAGCAATTACACTTTGGCCAAGAAAATCTATTCCAAACTTTTTTCCACCAATGAACTTCCCTCCCCCTATCAAGCTGCTGAGAAATTAGCTCCTGATAACTAGAAGACATAGTTTATGTACCCTTCAGATTGGGGTCCCAAGCCAAAACATCACTATCCAAAAGGGTGCTATAGCTGTGACTAGAGAGAATGTACTGAAGTTCAACACACTCTACCTCTAATCCAAAAATAGGCCACTCGCCTAGGGTTTTTCATCTTGCTTCCACCACTTACCCATGATGGGAAAAAGCTTTAAAGTCCCCCACCCTCATCCAACCAGCTTCACTAAACCTTTGGGACAATATACCTAAGTGAGGATATTAGATTACTATGGGAGGATAGCCATCCCAAGAGTCTTGCTAGAACTATGCCTCCATCCCATTCTTGCAGATCTAGAATTGTCCCCACTTAATGAGCACAACCCCTTTCTTGAGCATAGACCAAATCACCAAACCTTTCCCTATGAAGCTACATCGAGGGGTATCTTTTTGAAGGATCCCAACAAGGTACTTATGTGATAAGATTCTGGCCCACACTCAGTCCTGTTTAATGTGCCACCACCAATACAATTTTGCTGCCAGAGCAATACCAAAAAGTAATGACTACCTTAAACCAAGACCACCCAACCTTTTTGGGATATAAACTACCTCCCACTTAATGAGGCTCCACTTAGTTGATGATAAATTACCAACCCATAAAAACTATCTTGCTAAGGAATCCAGGTCTCTAACAAAGCTCATCGGTGCCACCTAGATCATACACCTATATAGAGGAATCACCTGCACTACCGATTGAAGTAGCTAAACCTGACTAGCAAAGGACAACCAATGATGGGTCCAATGATTCACTTTGGCATGCAAATTATCCATAATACCCTGCCATGACTCCCTAGACTGCCTACCAGTCAAGATCGGAATCCCAAGGTATAACAAAGGAAGATTTCCAATTTGGAACCTAAAAATATTAGTAACTCTTCGTTGATTGGGTAGTGGAGTGTTGAAGAAAAAAATAGAAGACTTCCCCTCATTAATTTACTGCCCTAAAGCCACAAGGTAAACATCCAAGCCTTTGTGCATATTAGAAGCCTCCCTAATAGTCGCCATTCCCATCAGAGCTACATCATCCACAAAATATAGGTGAGATTGTACCAGAAGACCTCCTTCCCATTGCTAGCATTGAATAAAGCCCCCTCCAACATTCCTTTTAATTAACCATCCCAGCCCTTCCACCAAAAGAAGAAATAGGTAAGGAGAGAGAGGGTCACCTTGTCACAAGCCTCGAGAGGCCCCAAAGAGATTAGAGTGTTCTCCATTAATCAACACTGAGAAAGAAGTTGAATTCACACAACTCATAACCCAACAAATCCATTCCTCCTCAAAACCAAAAGCACCCAAAACCTTCTATAAGAAGGACCAATGGACTCTGTCATAAGCCTTGCTCATGTCTTGCTTGATGAACATAGCCTTTTCTTTAGACTTGGCCATGGAATGGATAGTCTTTGTAGCCACAACCACTCCATCCAAGATTTGATAGCCTTCCACAAAGCCACTTTGCTCTTTAGAAATAAGCACTGTAAGCCACTTTTTTAACCTTTCAGCAATCAACTTTGACATAACTTTATAAATTACATTACACAGGGAGATGGGGTAGAATTGACTTAACTGATCAGCTCCCTCCCCCTTGGGAATGAGAACCAGGAAGGTAGAGTTCAGGGCCCAAAGCATCTACATGTTCATCTAGGATTCTTGAATGATTGCCAGTAAATCTAATTTGATAATGTCCCGGAATTCCTGGAAGAATTCAATCAAGAATCGATCTGGACTAGGTGCCTTTCCTTTTTGCATCTAGAAAATAGTCTTCTCTAGCTCCTCCATAGATATGGCTCTCATAAGATGATCGTTCATTTCCAAAGAAACCACAGAAGGAATACAAGAGAGAACCTGAGCCTCTGTAACTAAGTCCCCCTGTGCTTCCTCTCTAAATCAAGAGGCAAAATACTACTCAGCCTCATTACAAATACCTTGGGTAGAGTGGATAACCTCCCCCCTATTTGTCACCAAAGATGATATAGAATTACTATGTTGTCTAGCTTTCACTGAATTGAATAAGAATGCGGTATTCTTATCCCCCTCTTGAAGCCACACATTCTACACTTTTTACTTCCAAAATATTTCCTCTCTCAGCTCCCATTCCTCCAAAGTTTTAAGAGCTCCAGCTTCCTCTCGTAACAAATGTTCAGATTCCCCCTCTTCCCTAATCATCTTGGTAACATCATTCAAATGCATTTAAGCCTCATTTTTCACTTGGTACATGTTCCTGAAGCATCACCAATTCTAGAATTTGAGCTGATACTTAACATATTGGAGAAGCTTGGCAAAAATATACATAGTTAAACCAAAAGCAGGTCTGCCTACCTTCCACCATTTAGCAACACATCCATATAAGTCCAGGTCCCTGAGCCACATGAGCTGGAACTTGAAAGGCATCTTCTGAGGCACCCTGGCTAAAGAAATAATGAGTTTTATGGGCCAATGATCTGAACCTCTCCAATCTAGTATCTCAGAGCTAGAAGACCACAATCCACCCACCCAAAAACAAGACACCATGAAGTGGTCAAGATGCTCGGCTATGCACCTATCACCGACCCTTTTATTGTTCCATGTGAAGTGGCCATTGTTAGGCTTGACATCTATGATATTTAGTGCTGAAATATTATCTCTAAGCAAGATTGAGGATGGCTCTAGTCTTGCGTTCCCTCCCTATTTCTCAGTTAAATCTAGAATGGAATTAAAGTCTCCATCAATAATCCATGGCAAGTAAGGAAATAATCTATGAACCATATGAATATTATTCCATACCTAAAGTTTACCTTGGAAATCTATAGGAGTATAGACATTAGAAAAAATAATTGATTCCCTAGACTCAAAGCACAAAGACACCATGGATAAGGAGGACTTAAAGGAAATCCAAGACATCAGTTGAATCTTTCACGAGTTCTATAGACATGTCACACCCCCCAAAGATCCCTGAGCTCCAATGCACTGACATTGACCTTGCCTCCACACCTTAGGTATGATACTCATCATACATTCCACAAAAACCTTAGTCTCTTGAAGAAAGAGAACATCAAGATAATGTCTTCTAACTAATTTCTGAACAACTTTTTGTCTAGGGCCATTGTTCAATCCCCTTGCATTCCAAGAAATGATGATCATTTGGGAGGAGTCAAAAAGTTGGAATCTAGGGTCTTAACAGATCCTGACTCCACCAAGGTCTCCCCTATCATCTTAATCTTCTCCAAATCCTTCTTTTGTCCTATTTTAACATTTTTCTTAGAAGCCCCCTTCTTCCCATCCTTTTGAAAAATGCCCAAGTGAGGAGAAGATTTACCTCTCTTCTCTGTATCTAAAACCACGATTCATGCAGGAAAAGCCACTTCCTCTACTCCCTGTCCCATATCAACAATTTGCTCTAAAGTCATTTGTGCCCCTGCCTATCCATTCGTGACCATAGGCATGGTAGATTCCTCATGAGAAGCAAAGGGAGGAATGGTAGAGCCAATCTCCAATCTAGACTCCACCACAAGTTGATCTACATTGTTTAATCCAAGATTAATTGCTTGCTGACCCAACTCATCCAGGACCTCAAACCTGTTGAAGGTATCCTCCTCTTATCACTCCCTTAGATTTCTTTTCAATCCTCTACTATGATTTCAAGCTTTAACCTGAATGAATCCCTCAGCATCCTTGCCCTCATCAGTAGCAGACTTCTTTCCTTTGTCAGTACCAAGAATGTTACTAGGAGGAGGTGTAGGGTGCTGCTCCACTAGCTCGGCCCTCAGACATCTTTGCACCAAGTGGCCATATTCATGACAAAGGCAACATCAAAAAAGAAGTGTCTCATAATCTAGTTGCTACACCTAGGAATGTGAGCCTGCACACATCTCCACCGCATTTGGTAGTGGTTTACTCAGATCAATTTCCATGCAAATTCAAGCAAAAGTCATAACTTTCTTACCCAAGGTTTGTGTTGAAGATCTTATTGGCCTTCCTAGCATCAATGCAAGCATATGAAGGACATCCTCATGACAACATTCAATTGGAAATCTGGGCACTTGATTTGGGAGCTCCTTAGAAGGATTAAATCTTGCATGCCATGGTTTGATGAATAAGCCCACCTGATTATAAAAATAGCCCCCCCTCAAAGACCCTATTGCGAGATAGCTAGGCAAAGAAATGTAACCATGAAATAGTTGTTTTCAAGCATCGTGACCTCCATTTCACCCTTTGGTTCCCACACTCTCCTAGCCCAATTCTCCAGAAATTGAAGGGAGACTCTTAAACCCAAAAATTTGCAATACAGTGAATGCTTAGAGTAGTATTTGACATCTTCAACAATCATTTCAAAAGGAATTACTAGTTTGGGTCTTTCTTTACATCACTTGAGGTATTCATTAATCTTCGTGATCCGAGAACCTCTAGGCAAGCTCGAGTCTGTGGCACCTGTAGTCTGAGAAAAGAAGCCATTTTCAAACACCCTCGCTTCCTATCCTGACAAGTTCAGGCCCACTGCTTCACTAAAACTTATACCTATTTCAGCCCTGGGAGATGCATTCTTAGCCATAACCATGCCTGATTAAAGACCCTCCCCTATAATGAGATCTATCCAGGCACCTCCATTGACCCTATCATAGAGCGTTGACCAGAAAGCACTCTCAATGAAAAATGTAAATTAGGAATTAAGGATAAACCAGTAAATTTGTCAACCAAATCTATAATACCCCCCACCACACTATCAAACAAACCCCCCCTCCTACGCAAATGTAGACATAGTGAAAATAAGCTAGGGCACAACTACCCTTGCTCAGTGATAGACTACAGGCACCTTCCACCATCATTTTTTTTTCACCTAATTTTTTAATGTAAAATAAAGAGAAAAAATGAGTTTCTTTTCTTTTTATTTTACATTTTATAAATATGAATTATAATATAATATACTCTAATATAATAAATAAAGTAAAATTGAAAGTGAAAACCCCCAACTTGATTAATGGTGATGACCAACTGAAGGTAAAAAAATGTTGTAGTGAGTATATTATTCTCATGTATGCTAACTCCTTGTTTGTTTGATCATGACCCTTGGATGTCTCTAAAAAGAGGATGGAAAGAAAATAAAGAAAGAGGGACACAATCTAGAAGAAATAAGTAGTTTAATAGTGCCAATTTTATTCTTCAAAGGTAGATAATTGGTTGTTTTATTAATTAATTTTCCTCTCCAAGCTTTCATTTAATAACATGAAGATGATTACAAACTAAAGAAAATGGGGCTCTTAAGAAATTAAAGTAGTGAGCTAAGGATCTATAAAAATAAAAAAAAGTTTCAATCTCTAATGAAAATATTGGATCCATAAACCTAATGATGAAACTATACTTGTAACGTAAGAATGAGGTGGAATGTGGTAGTTAACTAGAGCTCACACCAGAAGGGGTGAGAATGATAAGATTTGATAAAAATGATATTAGAGCTGAGTTGGGCCATCTAGGATGCAAACACAAAAGAAATAATTAATAAACATCATCAAAATAATACAAAATATGTGAAAACTAAAGTCTCTAATACTAAATTTAAAAACAATTAAATGGTGATGAAACCATTGCCTTATGTAGGTGGCCAAGATGAAATTAATGTAACTAGCTAGGAAACTACCATAATCAATGATTAAAATAATGTGAAAAATAATTCACCTATCATAAATAGAATAATTTTGTCATGACAGTTAATGAAATTATCATGGTATAAATGTCATATAAGGGGTAGTTTCATTATAGAAATGGGTGGTTTCATCCTGAAGAGTGGTAGTTTCATCATGAAAAATGTGTTTTCAAAAATTAAAATAAAAGGACTAAAAAAATCAAATTTAAAGGTTTGAAAAGGGCCAAAAAGATCATAAAAGACAAAATGTTTAATAAAACATTAAGTTTGAGAAATATATAGGTGGAACTCATTGAATCATCATTAGACTTATTAAGAAATGTTTCACCATGTAAATTTAGGGTACATATAGTTATCATGTGTAGTAACTACAAGTCACAAAATAATACCAATATCTAGTTCACATTAGTCACCTACAAAACTAGAAGAGATAGCAACAAAGGAGCTATTAGCTAAATTATTAGAATAGTCGAAGAACAAAGAACATGAATATACTCATACCCATGATAAAAACATATTTTTAGCATTCCAAAGAGTGCCTATCTTGCCACCATACACTCAATAATATGGTATCATCTCCCTCCACCTTCACCCAAACTCCTTTCCAAAAGAAAACTTAAATCCCTTCTATTCTTAAATAGAAATATTAGAACTGTAGAACTTGTTGAACCCACAAAACTAACTAAACAAGATGACATCTTTGCTAAATTTGTGGAAGACTTTATAAGAGACCCCACTCCATCACTCCTAACTAAAATATTTCCCTTTCCCTTAGAGAAGCCTAATGGTACCATTTATTACTATCATTAACTAAAATTGACAAATAATTTGAAGAGTGGGTGGTAGAAATATTTGGTCTACAAGTAATTCAAAAGATCAAGGGGGACCTCCAAGGAGAAAATTCTATCAACGAAGCCATAAACTTTGAATTTCCCATTAATACCCCCAATGGTAATGCACCCATGAAAAAATTTCCTCTATCTACTTTACCCAACTTTAGAGGAATGGTAAGTGAGGATTCTAGCATGTTCCTCTTTGAGTTTGACATCCTATGTCATATTTACAAATACAACCATGATACTTAAAAGTTGAAAATATTTCCAACTAATCTAAAGGATGAAAATCTCAAATAGTTCATGGGCTTCGGAAAGATGTAATATCCACTTGGAAGGAAATGAAGGATAAATTCCTCTCTAAATTCTAGGATTTTTGTAGAGAAAAAGACTACATGAGAAATGATATCTTTTGGATATCATAAAATGAAGATGAATTTTTTAAGGATTGCATAGAGAGATTTATATTTTGCCTTCAAAAGTACTAAAAAACTATGTTTAACCCATAATCCATTAAAATATTATTCTTAAAGTTAATTAATGAATAATTTCTATAATCACAAGATATGATGAGCAACATAAATGTATCACACTTGTCATTTGATAAGACAACTCTCTTATGTAGAAAATACTTGAGGTCCATGGTGAAGAAGACCCACAGTAATAATTTTTTTCCTTTATCATCTTATAAATCTACTAATAAAATCCCATAAATGGAGGTGATAAATTTACTACATTATATGAAACAAGATATCATCAATAATTTGGATACACAATTGGACACACTACATACACATAAAAAACACAAAGAGATATAGTAGGATTTGACTATGTTCTATCCTATTTACCATATAAATAAAATAGATTGTAAATGCAATGTTGTTTGTTAAAAAGTATCAAACATAATGGAGGATAAATTTGAAGTAGTGGAACTTCATAAAATCACAAGATATGGAGATTAGATTTTCTATGGGCCTCATAGAAACCATGGTCATAAATATCACAAAATTAAGGCATGTCATCCAATTCTATATTTTTAAATTTTTAATTTCCAACTAATCCTAATTGGTATGTATATAACATTTATACCCCAACACCGCATTAAAAACATATTTAAATAATAAATGGAATATATCAATGGTTAAACCATAAGGGGTTATATAAGAAACTAATCATGGTAGCAATCTCAAAACTAGCATGTCTACCTCAAAATCAAAATAACAAATAGAATTGCCCTCCCAATCAATGAAAATAGCCACAAAATGGAAATCAACCATGGTTTACTTAATATTTGGTTTTCAAAAACAATCATAATTGAAAAAAATACAATAGCCAACCTAAGTGCCTAATAATTAACCAACTCCTTTACAATCATAATTTCCTAACCAATCAGTACCAAATCTGAAAAATAAGTTAGTTCAACTAACAAAAACTAATAAAATAATACAATACTCAACTTATTCAATGGAGGTAGATAAAGTGAAAGTTCGTTTATGGATCTTTCCCCACAAAACAACACACCCATAATAATATAAACTCATGAAGAGGTCTTTAATGTTATCACTAACACAACCATATAATCAAATCTACACCCATAAAAAAATCACATCCATGAATTAATAAGGGCCTAATATCCCTCCTTTTCCTTATAGATTAAATATATAAAAATAAGAATAGAAATGTAAATTTAATTTTATAGGATAACTTAAAAATGTCTACATTAAAATACCACTATTTAGGCCATAAAATATGTCCCTATTTACACTAGAGATGTTTGTTAACTATGCCTAAATAAGCATGGATAGAAGAGTAATGACCCTAACACTATCCAATTAGCTTGAAAACTTGTGGATATTGTGTTGGGAAATGTAATTGAACCCAAGTATTCTGACCTAGTAGTTGATGTCCATGTTTATGGAACCCTTGTTTACAATACCTTAATAGACTTAGAGGAAACTATTAATGTAATGATCAAGTAAAATATGAAAAAAAATTGGCCTTAAATATCTTCAACCAATCCCCATCATTATATAAATAGTATATATATCAATGGTTAAACCATAAGGGGTTATATAAAACTTGGTCATCATCATGGATTCATGGGAATACCTAGTTGACTTTATAATCTGACATCTAAAATATAACTTGGGGGGATAATACCTTATCTAAGGGAGACCATTACTAGATAAAAATGATGAATTAATTACCTTTAGATTAGGGAACATGCTAATCTCAAATGGAAGTATGACAAATAAACTAGTTTTATACCCACTAGCTCAACCTTTGTGTGAAGTAAAAAAAACCTTGTTAGATAGAATATAAGGACATTGAATAATATTCATTGATTTTTTTTTGATGATTAAACAAAATATGCCCTTGATAGATTAAGATGATGACACAATCACTTCCAATGTCCTAAAAAATACTTATCAAAGTGACCCATAAATAAATAACCTATTACAATTCATACCATGTCTCCTCACCAACACATTTCCAATAGAAGAATCCTTAAATGTCATGGGAGACATTAATTTTTTTAAAAAACTACTACTACACCATTTAACATTTATCCCATTATTAGGTAACATAAAATCCATGGTGTCTTTTCCCAAAAAAGTACAAATCCTAACTAAACAACCTTAATATGAACAACAAGATGAAACCTCAAAAAGAAACTCAACTAGTGACCATGTTTCAAAGACATAAAATTTCCTTTGCATGGGATTAATAAGACATAATGGGAATACACCTATATCTATGCAACCACCATGTATATATAAATAAGTAATTCAAACCCATAGAAAACCAAAAAGATATAAGAACTCTATTATTAAGGACATAATGAAAATAAAATTATATAAAATCTTAGATGTAGTATTTATTTATGATATATTTGATATTTAGTGGGTGTCACACATTATTATTGTGAAAAAATATAGGAAAATAATGTATATACACAATGAAAGATCAATTTCCTCTTCCCTTAATTATCCAAGTACTTTCTACATTGGGATGTAATAAATATGTATCCTTTATCAATGGGTTTAGTGGGTACAATCATATCAAAATAGCTCCTAAGGATAAGGATAAGACTACCTTCACATGTCCTTAAGTTACCTATTCATACTCCATACTACCATTAATATTATGCAATAATCCTTCCAACTTCAAAAGGGTTTTCTTGAGTATTTTATTTGATTTCTCCCATGATTATGTAGATGTTTATATGGATGAATTCATTGTTAATGGGGATGAATTCATTGTTAATGGGGATAACTATGAAAAATCCATCAAGAACTTAGAAAAAATCCTTCAACCTTGTCAAGATAACTAGAAATCTATAAGTCAAAATAAAAGTTATATGCTGATGATTGAAGGTATTATATTATGCCATCACATTTTTAAATCAAGAATAAATTTATATCCTACCAAAATAAAGGTAATAAAAAAATACCAACCATAGAAAAATAAATGGATATTCAAAGTTGTTTAGGACATACTAGAAACTAATGTAGATTTATTAAGAATTTTAGTAAAATAGAAAAATCTTTATTTGTATTACTTTCTAAAATATGCCGATTTTATATGGATTTATACATGCCAAAAAGTTTTCCAAGCCCTAAAAATATACTAGTAATAATTTTGGGCCTAGATTGGAAATTACCTTTCCACATCCATACATATGCTAATGATGTAAACTAGGAGCTATCATTGGAAAAAAAAGAGAATTGAGCTATGATATATACTTTATCAACAAAAATATTTAGGAATAAAATCTCAATCACACCATAACAAAGAAGGAATATCATGTAATAGTATATGCCATTTAAAAATTTAGACATTAAATTACATGTTATGTTATTTTTATTCATAATGACCATACAGTAATTAGGTACTTAATGAATAAACCAAATGACAATGAAAAAATAATTAAATAGTTAATACTCTTAGAATAATGTTGACATTAATATTATATATAAACCAATAAAATAAAATGTAGTTTCCAAAAAAATTTATCAAGAATAACATTTAAATAACATAGTCTAGTGGTAGATGTTTCCTTTCTTGATAAATATTTTTTAATTTATCAGTTAACACTCCTTGGTTTACAAATATTGATAATTATGTGGCTAAAATAATGATCCCACAAAATTTATCCCTAAAAAATAAATTCCACTTGGTGGATAAAACAGGTCCATATTAATGGATATCTAGATACCTCTTTTACACTAGTCCCAATTTAGTCAAGCATCGATGTATAAGGGAGGAAGAAGTAGTTGACATCCTCCAAGTGTGTCATGATGAACCTTGTAGGGAAAATTTTAATAAAAAAATGACTATATATAATATCTAAATTATAGGATAGTAGTAACCCACCCTAAATATAGAAGTTATCACATACACCTACCAATGTGATAGATGTTAACATATAGGGAAACCCACATGTTCTGGTGAGATGCCTCTCCAACCAAAATTGGTTTTGGATCCTTTTGATAAATGAGGGATTTATTTTTTTTGGACTGATAGATCCAAAATATAATAACAATGAGTACATATTAGAATGTATAGATTACCTGACCAAATGGATAAAAGTGAAAGCCTTAACATATGTAAGGGAAAATAAAGTTGTATAATCTATTTACAAAGAGACATTTACAAGATACAAAGTTCCAAGAGATATAGTTACTGATCAAGGAATAAAATTCACATTAGATTTGATTACAACCGTTAGTTAAGAATATGATATTAAGCACAAAAATTTTACTAAATATCATCCTAAATCTAGCGGCCAACAAGAGGTCATGAATAGAGAACTAGAAAAAATTCTTAAAAAAATCAGCTATGCACCATTGGGATTGGGAAACATATATTATTGAGGTTGTATGAGCATACAAAAAAATATGGAAGAACATGACAAGGTTCACACCATATGATGTAGTCTATGGAAAGAAATCTATTTTCCCCATGAAATTTGAGTTCAGTAATCCAAGGATTGCCTCAAAACCTAGCCTAGACTTGTCTGATGTACAAAAAGAGAGAATACTACAACTTAAAGCCATAGATTAAATTCAAAGTGAATCAATGTAACATATTAAAATAGTTAAAAAATAATTATTCAAATGACATGATATATTTAATAAGACACATAATTTTAACTAAGTGATTTGGCACTCTCTATGACTCAAAGTATAAGGACTATAAAGGTAAATTGAGAAATGGATGGGTTGGTCTTGATGAGATAGATAAACTATTTGAAAATGGAGTAGTCAAGCTATAAAAAATTAACCTAGTAATATTATCTCTACTATTTAATGGTCAACATTTGAATCTATATAAGAAATTAATTTCAAAATAAGATTTCATACAGAACATCTTTGAAGAACAAATATATTGTATGGATATGGAGGTATATAGAAATGTGGATGATCACATTATTTCCAAATATTAGTCCTTAGATGACCCTATTATGATAATCCATGCAAGAATATAGATGCATACAAATGATCTATAAATGTAGTTGTAAGAAAATAATATCACACAAATCAATTGATATAACACAAAAGTTTTTATGGGAAAACATCAAAGAGGTAAAAAAAACCCACCAATGATGATTATTACATAATTAGAGAAACTTCTCCATATTTGATACAGTCTTCAACTTCTCACTCCTTCTCAGACAAGCTTAAAAAAATCCTTAGAATGAATGTGAGAAAAATTTCATATTCATGAGGTTGATTTTACAATAGGGGTAAAACCCTATATGTATTAAAAAACCAAGGGAGGTGATTGTTGTAAAAATAATGGGTTCATTCATTCCTATAGAAACCAATTAATTAATATTTGGTAAATATTGAACAACTATAATATGTTATTTATTTACTCGATGCTTATACCTTGAGTTAATAAATAATATATTATTTAATAATTACCAAGGCTAATGTACATATAGGCTCATAGAGGATTAATTTTTCTAGCACTCCCTTAATGCTAAGTGGGGATAAATGTCATAGTCACCTTTTTAAAAAAAATAATTATACTATGAACACAAATGAAGGATTTAAAAACCTTCATCATTCCAAACATCACCTTTTTAAATAAAAAGAATATTAATCCATAAACTACTTGAAATTAATTTTAGGCTAGCATGATCATGAGACTACATCTCACAATTTCTCTGAAATAATCATCTAAGCATATTTGGAGCCTTTTATAACAAAAATACCTCCATTACAAAGTATGCTTCTCTGTATTGGGTACAAAAGTAAAAATTCCACATGAAGTTTATAATTACATAACTTCCACACAAAGTTTAGAATGATTTAAAATTGAGAAGAAGTAAAGATAAGAAGAAGGAACATATGGACTTTAGGAAGTGGCATTGTCATGCACACTCCCCATAAATGAAAACTCTAAGAGGAAAAACATTACACAAAACTAATAAAAATTAGTATTACCAAGAGGGTTTTTGAATATATCTACCACTTTTTCATCCATAGGATAGAACTGTAGATTAATATCACCATTGAGGACTTTATCTCAAATGAAATGCATATGAAATTCAATGTGTTTAGTTCTTCGATGGTTCACTATATTTTTTTCTAGAGATATACAACTTTGGTTATCACAATGAAGGATGGTACTATATAAAACATCTAAATGAAGTTTTCCCAATAGCCTTCATAGCCTCATGGCTTCTTTAGTAGCTTCCATAAAACTTTTATACTTTGTTTCTATAAGAGAGAGAGAGAGAGAGAGAGAGAGAGAGAGAGAGAGAGAGAGAGAGAGAGAGAGAGAGAGAGAGAGAGAGAGAGAGAGAGAGAGAGAGAGAGAGAGAGAGAGAGAGAGAGATTAGGTTGCTTCTTGTTGCTCCTAGTGATAACACATGCACCAAACTTAAACACATATCCAAAATTAGACTGACGATCTAAATAGTTTAATTCATAATATAAGGATAAACTAAGTCCAATGTTTGAAATGACTGATTTAGGAATTCTACATCATTTTTTTAGGAATGGCTATATTTCAAGATAAAATTTCAATTTTGTATCACAATATTAGTATTAATCAAATGGGAATTTCATCTTACCCTTCATTTCTTTGGATAAATGGTAAGCATCACATCACAACCTTGACCAACCTATTAGTTATTTTGACATATAAGGGCTAAATAAACATTTTGATGGTGAAATTAGTATGTCAAAATAATAAAAAAATGAGATAAATAAAAAATTTAAATAATGAAAACCTTCAATCATTATTTATATAATTGGTTAGAAAACTAATTTACCAGCTGAATGATAGCTGAATCAAAATCCTTGATTAGAAAGTTGGATTGTCAAAAAATCAAGGGATAAAAAACAAAAACAAAATAAAATTTGTCATTTATACCTTTGATCATCAACTCGTATCATTTTTATAGGATCCATGTAATTTCTTTAGGTGATATATAGTCATTTATAGGTTTCTTCCTAGTTGCTACAGGTCTAGTTGTTATTGTTAGGAGTTAAGTCCTAATTTTTATAGTTTGAATAACATATGGTACATGATGATGTCAGATGCTATATGAAGGTAAATAAATTTTATGTAAACTATAATGGGTGATTACATGAAACATTTAATTTCCATAGGTTGTTGTAAAGTGCTACAACTTTCCAAAATAGTGTTACATATTTCATTACAACATCTACACTTTTGTAGCTATCTCATTCTTTCAACAATAACACATCTACCTAACTTATTATCTCCACTAGTACTCAAATGAATGTCCCCATATAAAATTTGGCATTATCTAACCTATATCCATGCATATCTCATGGCCAAAAATAATCAACACTATTTTTGGGTGATTGAAATTAGAATCGGTGTTACTTTCTAAACGTTCACCTACAACCAATTATTTACCAAACATATTTGTTATCCACATGATGCAGGAAGGTATAAGCCTTACTATAGGAATATAATGACTATTTTATAGGAAGTGGAATTTAAATTTTCCATATCCACTCATAGTTCAATTTGACCAATCAATTGAAGACAACACTCTTAGTCTTCATTTCACCCAATAAATTATAATTCACCTCTTCCACATGATCATTGAATAATATATAGAGAATGATCCAACTACCAACATAATAAAAATAAACCCTACAGACCAAAATAATTATTAAACCAATATATAAGAGGTAATGGTGTTATTATTCTATAAAATAATCATGTTTTTCATTAAAGCATTTAAAGTATGTAATCATGAGCATTAAAGTACTATTTACCATTTTAAGATTTTAACCCATGGATTTTTTTTTCCATTTTTGTCATCATGTTAAATAAACCTAATTATTTAACCAAAAATCTAATCCCATCCAAAAATTTTATCTCCTAAATGAATAAAATAGTCAATCTATCATGTGAGGGAAAATGACATGATAGTTGGCCATAAGGGGGGAGTTCCTCAAACCCAAAAAACTATGAGTAAAGCTAAATTAGCTATCATGGAATCATGTGTGTAAGTTGAGGAGATAAATTATTGATATAATCATAATGGCATGAGGGTAATACGATAATAAAATATTATATTAATGAAAGGATAAGTGCAAAAAGACATCACACTAACCACAACATAGTAACATTTGAAACACTCTATTGTGTTATACAAGCCATAAATCATCTTTTTACTATAGGGAAACAACTATAGGAAAACATGGGAGGATACATACTTAGGTTAGAATAAACGTAAATCACATGATTGACAAGAAGATAAGATCATGCCAACATATTAAAAAATGTAGGTTGGTTGGATTACTTTGAGAAACTAAGAGGGTATGATGACCAGATTGCCTAAAAATTTGCATAATCCTTGGTAGACAATGTATCTACCATTAAAGGAATATATAATGAATTAATTTAAGAAATATTAGAGTGATAACTAGTCTACTATGAAAAATAGAGTTATGACAAAGAAAATATAGTATTATTGTAGCAAGGGACATATTTTGTGTAGAGGGTGAGTAGTTAAAATATTTTAACCAGGGCACACTCTAATCTTAATTACCTCTGGTATGGGCATAAGTTTCCATTTTTATTATACAATATATCACTTATGAAGGAAGGTGGTTCATGATATATGTATTTAATTCTAGACTCCTTAATCACCTAAGCCATGTCATAAGGGTAAATGTGCCTAATTTTTTATTTAAAGTGTTGAGGAGAATGGTGAAAGAATATCAAAAAGGAAAATCAAAAGCCTTATCCCATAATTATTTGATTCATTTTTTAGTGCATAGATGTCTAAGGGACCCAAGGCTTAACTTAGAATGAGAATATTTCCTATAATAATAGAATTTACCAGATGAGAAAAAAATAAGGAAATGATCCATCCAAATTAGAATTAGAAGTTGAATAACAAGTAGTAGTTGAGGAACATGAAGATATTTGAGCAAGGGAGAATATGGAAAGACTTGAAAGAATAATAAGGAGAAATATAATATTAACCCTCTCTTTTTTATGGTCCTAAGGTAAAGTTAATAATATAGTACATAAAGAGAGGGAAGAGGATATCCCATCAACATTAAGACCTAAGAAAAGGAAAAGAGTTCCACCTCATTATGCTCCTAGAAGACAATAATAGAGATTAAAATACAAGATAAAAAACATAATATTTTGATCCTTGTTGTTATACACATTGAAAGTGGAAGTTCATCTGAAGAGAAAGATAAAAGTAATAAATAAGAGGATAAAAAAGTAGTAGTATTGGAAAAGAAATCTCTACTTCATCTGTCTCTAGGTTTTCATCCTTTAACGAAATAGGGTATTAGAATCCTTTACCAGACGCAATAGAAGGATACATATGAATGAGAGAACAATGATAAAATGCAACATAAGGAAAAATGAAATAAAAATGAGATAAGGTAGTAGTAGTATAATAATTGGAAGTTGGATAGGAATTTTAAGGAAATTACATTGGAAAATAAGAGCAAATGGAACAAAAACACCCTTGTTATGCCAAGACAATAAAAATAAGAAATTGATAGAATCCCTATGGGAAATAAAAAACATATTAGATACATAATAAAATGGGTTGGATGCATTGGGTATATTGTTAGAATCATAGAGTAGATACCTTCAAGTCCTTATAACACAAACCATAGAACAACCCATAGAAAAATAATCTCCTATAATTAATAATACTTTTCATACATTTTTACTCAAATAGATGAGTTGAGTCAAGATTAATTATTTATGAAATGTATGTTAAGATTAAAACCAATAAAATCAATTGGTACAAATAGTACAACTAATTGAGGGTGGAAAATAAGGCTATGAAGAAAGATCTCAAATAAGCTAAATAAAAAATTACTAAACTAAAAGATAAAAGATGAAGATATGGGTCAACTAACTATGAAAATAATGGAGTATAAACCACATTTAAGGGTATATCCTATATATATTTAGGATAAATTGATAAAATTATAGTTTATGTATATCTATTATGACCTACCTAGATTGGTAAGTGACCATCATCCCTTATTTGAGATGTATAGTGGTAGCACTCTAAAAAATCATAATTAAATTTGTGAATTATATATGCATAATTATTTTATTCCTTGTGACCTATAATGGAACCCAATTATATATTTTGAGAATGTAATACTCAAGGATTTCTCTTCTTATATTATTAATAATAGAAAAAGGGGTAATGAACTAGAAAAATATCATGAGAACAAAAAAATAAACTACATTAATGATGATAGGGGAAACCACTAAACTTGAAATAATAGAATTAAATTAGATTAAATTGATGAATAAAATAGAGGTGGATAAAATCTTTAAAAAATATCAAATAGAAGCACAAAACCAATATCTAACATTGTTGGCACAAACTAGACAACAAGCCTTCAATCCCTACATAACTAGACGGAATAAAATTACTCTGTAACTACAGATTGATGAATCCTTCTTAAAATACAAATTAAGTGTATATCTTAAGAGGGTTAATAGATACATTGATGTTGCAAGGAGGAAGAGATTGAACTAGATAGCCATAACCTATCCTCCTCTTTTTTGGTTCTCCATTTTTGATTGGATAGGAAGGGAATGGATTGATAAAAATTTTGACAATAAAATATGAAAAAAGATATAAAAAAATGATGGGTTTTATGGAAAACAAGGTATGAGAATAATATGTTCTCATATCTAGAGGTTTCAGTTGTTTGAGGACTAACAACAATTTTTTTTGGGTGTGATGATTCAAGAATTAACCTTGAATGACCTTTTAGAACATGTTATATTGACCACATTTAACTAACCCTAAGTATATAATGTTTCATTTTATACTCTTTTATATCAAGTAATACTAAATGAATATGATATGCATATATTTGGTGTTTTTATGCTTAAAATTGATATTTTATGAATAATATTACATCATGTAATATCATTACTATTTTTTATCTACAAATAATTTTATTTGTATACATATTAAGGACACATTATGAAGTTTTAATAATTAATATCCAACCCATAGAAACTTAGTAGGCCAACCTATAACAACTAGGCATGCCAACTTGTAGAAACTAGGTAGCCAACTGGTAACAATGGAAGACTATTTTTCTAACCTATAGAAACTATAGAGACAAATATTTCAACCCATATCAGTAGATAGGATAGATGTTCCAATCTATGTTATAAATATAGGGGTCAACTATAGCATTTGATGTTACACCATGTTGAGACTATAATAATTACCAATCCATGAATGTTGGGTCATACAATCTATTAAAGGGTAGATCATTAAATGAATGTGTCATCAACATATTTTTTGTATTATACCATGCTTCACAACTATTAAAAATATGCAAAAAACTACTATACATCATGTTATTTATTTTTAGCTAATTATTATCTATAGATCTACAATTTAACATGCATAGGTTGTTTGATCTATGCACAACTACAACACTATGTACACCATAATATGTGTATATATCACTTAGGATTATTTATCACTCTTATAATTAAATAAATAAAAATTTATCATAGTCATGCACATCATTATTTCACTAAATTTAAATCCCATGCCACATGTTCATTCTTACTCATAGTCCCAGATGCCACACTCATTAGTTCATAATATTGTGCCTACTTACAGTATTTCACACACACTTATACACTAAAAACATCATCATTTACATGTGCATATAATTTGTTTATCCTTGTGTATCTATGTGTCAACTTTATTAACCACATGGCTTCCCAAGTGCCATATTTCAACATGGAATGTGTCAATAGGTCATCACCACACACCTAGAAGACCAACCATTTCTAAACAAAGAAGATGACATGATTCATAATCATATCTTTTTATTGAATGTAAAAATATGTATCACACACATCTATCTAGGGATCAATGCCATAACAAACTTAAGTGATATATAACATGCTCATGTATCTACTCTATCATTCACAACTTGTATTATTTAATCTAGCCAAACTAAAAGAAGTGTTCACCCCTTCTTGATACAAAAACCTTCCCTCCTAGATTTTTTGTAAGAATTATACATCTTTGTATTAGATATTCAGCCATATTTAATAGAAGTTACATTTTTTAAATTATAAGTCTTATTATCCATTGAATGTATGTTTGTTTGTTTTATCTGAAATCTTGTGTGCATTCACTCTTATAAGTGTGAGTTAATCTTATAACAATTTCCCCTATGAACCTAGTCTTAAGAATCCATAACATAGATAATTGATGTAAAAAAATAGATATTATTTTATATGCCTATAAACACATGAGTGCAATGAGAGATAAAATGATTATTAGTTGGTTCTATTTTAGAATACCCATAAGAACACTGTACAAAAATATAAGATGGCTAATGCCCATAAGCAAGCTAAGGTAGACACTAACATTGAAAGGATTATTTATAATATATAAGAGGCATAATGAATTGAAAATTTTCACCAAATTTGTGATTTTATGATGAATTTAAACTTGGCATCCTATAGTACACCTCCGAAGTTTGATCAATAGTAGTTATAGCAAAACAAATTCTTCAAAATTCAATTCAATCTTGACATCCCCTTATTCAAAATAAAAATCAATTACACAACATTAGATTATTTTATTAAACATCTCAAGGTTTAATTCAAATTCAATCATTTCATAGATGGTGAGAAGATCACCTTCATAGTGTTGAAGATGTCCATCCTAGTTGTTCATTGGTGGGAAAACTTCAATGTGTAGTGTGTGCAAGATTGTGTTCCAATTTAGTCTTATGACACCTTTTTTAACATGATGAAGTAGGAATATTATCCTCTCCAAAAATTTGGTGATGAATATATCAATATTAAAAATTACACCATCACAAGGAGTAGTCAGTTGAAGACTACACTAATATTTTCCATGACTAATGTGTGCTCATATGAGAGAACTTATATGAACAACACAAGGTGATAAATTACATTAGTAAAATATCACTTTATATCCATGTGAAGATGGAATTATTTAATTATGACACTCTATAGAAATTTTATCATAATTAATTTAATATTTAATCCAAGGAAAATATGAATTAATGTATCACCTCTTCATCTAGTACAACATGCAAGAGTTAGACCACATAATTCCTCATGATAACCTTCTATGTAGAAGCAAAACACTTTTAACAAAGGAGAGTATCCTAGTAATACTACACATAACTCAAAGGCTCCTTCACCTTATATTTTATACAAAGGAAATAATAAGTCTGGTGATAATTAGTGATATCATCATCACTCACACACCCATGATAACTCTGAAAGCTCTGTGAAATAATTCTTGATTACCTAGTCTACATCAGGTCTTGTTTCGTTGGATGAAATTGATCTAGATGTGACTTGTTTAAGCACTATCAACACTACAATATGAATATATGTATAATGATAATTCCTCTTTCAAACCAAGTTATAGGCAAAGGGTCATCTTCTTCATGTCACCATTGTCAATAATATTTAAAATAACATCATGTAACAAGACATAATATAACATCTTGGCATTTCCACTACTGTACATCCCAATCCATACTCATTGATATGGATCCAATGGGGGAATTATATACATGTGCAATGGAAATGCACATTTTGGTACAAATTCAAGCCTAAGGAAGACAATGTCACTTGTGACATCATATTTCTATATGTTTGTAACATTTTTATAGGAAGATGATATTTGTATGACTATGAAGCTTTATATCAAACAAAACCACAAAGTTGGACTATTGTGAAAAATATCTCTTATTAAATCCCTTTTAGTTAGTGCCCATGACCAAACCTACCTTGGTCTCTACTAAGAAATGATAAAAAATCATTTCACATGCACAAATGCTTATGTTGATCATGGTTCACCTAACACATTTGCATGTAATATAGAGAAATATTTGGTAGCATGCACTACATGGTTAGTGCCACATCATAAATAACTTTATAATTTACTTAATTAAAATGATGAAGTATTCGAAGAACCTAAAGGCCTTCAAACACACTACATAATAAATCATCACATAGATTTGGTTCATGTATAATTATTAAATTAGTGATAGATATAATATCTTATTAATCAGGTAAAGATTAGGCCTAGCTCTTATACTAAAAAGAGTCCAAAATTTCTCATTCCCAAGAAGGATGGGTATCAATGTCTCTATATAGACCATCTTACACTCAAACAAACCATTGTGAATAATAAATATCCACTACCAAACATTGATAACCTTCTAAAATATCTCCAAGGTGCAAAATACTTCACCAAGATTGATTTTAAGTTAGGTTACCATTATATTCTAGTCCATATTGAAGACATCTAGAAGACAACCTTTAAGACATGAGAAGGATTGTATGAATGGCTAGTCATGAATGTGTCAACCAATTTGATATGATTAACAAATGATCTAACATGCCTCTCCTCAACTCCTTTTTCATCATCTATCTAGATGACATATTTATAATTAATTAAAATTGACCCAATTTATTTATTTTTAGTTTGTATGGTTCTACCTCCTTATTTACCTATAACACTCAATGTTGAAGTCCATCCACTTCTAGTAACTACAATATGGAAGTTATACCTTAACTATCTTTCATCTTGTTATATAAATTTGAGAAAGGTCATACCTATCAGGAAGATGAAATATAAATTTCTATACATTATAAATATATTTATAAAATATTATGTTTAAATGTCATCCCAAAAGATCATTAATATCCAAACTTGATATAGAAATATAGAGTTTATATGATATCTCACATTAATAATATTTACCTACCAATTGGAAATGAATGATCCACAACTGAGGACTACTTAACCACTTGTATACATATAAATTTATCACATAATTATTACTTTAACATCATAATATGGTTGATATACTAGATTATGGTTAAACCATCATTCCATATACATGAGGAAATCAACTTATAAAAGTAAGAAATATGTGTACAAGTGATATGAATACATTTTAAAATTTAAAGATACTAAATGTCAAGTTATTTACAATATTAGATTGTGTTCTGAACCATAATTAGTTACTAATTCTATTAAAAAACTCTTTCAATAACTCAAACCTTATCACTCTAGTACAACCTATTTAAATTAGGTTAATCTTTCCACAAGATTCAAGACATAAATAACAAAACTTAAGTCTGTGGCATTCTTCTATCAACTCAAATCCATTTATAGATCATAGGAAATGTGGACAATAAAGGGATTGATATAATAAATATTGGCCAAAACTTAAATAATTAACTATACTTAATAGCACAAGAACCCAATCATATATTCTTTTATAATGATATGTATGTTCCACTTACTATCCAATCAAAATTTCTTATTCACTTATTAAAATGGTGTGAAAAAACATTCAAGGAAACATTCATGCAATTAACCCACCTCTTGACTCATAAAACGTTGAGATTACATGATTTAAACCAAAGTCAACTTAAACTAATAAAAATCCAAACATGTTGAGTACAACCATGATTAACACCAAAAGAGAGTTCCGCAAGAAATGTTTACACGATTGAGGCAAGTTACTAGATACTACTAAATTGATCAAGTTTATAGAGTTCACCTCTTACCTAGTTTAAAAATGTAAGACCATTTATAAACCTCAACTAATTCCCAAAAAAGGGGATTACCTTCCACCCAAATCTTGATGAAGCATAATTAAGTCCAAACATTACCTGTTAATGATTACATCGAGCTCTAATTCTATGTAATCCAAAATTATTCTAATAAGAATATAAATTAGGTTCATAATCCCATAGAGTATCTCCAAGATCATTTTTAGAATATTCCATTAAAGTAAGTCATGAACTAGATCCTCATATTCATCATAATATTGTTATCTAAATCCTAATAGGTAAATTAAAAGATGACAATCAAAAGAGAATTTACACCAAATAACTTGTCCAAATTTAACATCCATTTCAAAATAACTAAGCCACATACCAATCTAAGTAATGCAATATATTTAATGAATAATGATAAGGAATGTCAAAATTGAGACACGATAGTGTTTTTATCTCTAAAATCCTATTTTGAAAGCACTCATGAGGTTGAGTGTTCTAGAGATAAAAGTAGGGGATAATGCATGGGATAAAGATATCCCCTTGTCAATTTTAAGACTGATGTTGGTTCAATCCAAGGATCAAACAATTTAACATATTATGTTGAAAGAACATGAATTGTTACCACCAAAAACTCAATGTATATTTGATAAATGTTTGAAATTCTTATTAGCTAATTGAACTTGATTGTTGATTGATATTGAGATTGATTTTACTAATTTATAAAATAAGGGAGAGTGTTTCAATTTCAATATAAACATAAAAAGATGAAAAAGGGAGAAGAAAAGGATACTTCTAGTCAGTAAAATGTTAATGCTTAAGAACTGAATCATGTCAAGTCATAGTTATACCACTATGTGCCTAGTTCAATAATTACACAAATATTTAGCCACTCAGTGGGTAAGATTCTAAGGGATACCAATATGAATATTCTATTGATATGTCCTTCACACAATGTAAACACTCAAAATATTTATAGTAATGACACACAAAGCTTTTGAGACACTTTATAACTAAAATCACATAAAGCATGGATTGTTCACAAGGAAACTAAAAATAACACACAAGGAATTAGATTAGCGCATGCATAATCTAACTACCATAATCATCTTTGTAAAATAAATATAAAATCACTCCTCTTTGAAATGAACTTAGATTGTGGAAACAATTCCTTAAACTAACCTTGAGAGGAGAATATGCAAAACATATTTAACTTGATACATAAATAATAAGAAACATATTTGACTAAAATAAATTATATACCACAACATAATGATTATGTGGGGAAAAACCTTTTAGGAAAAAAAACCCACACTCCAAAACATCTCAATATAATACCAAAAATGATTACAATATACTTGTAGAGTAAGCCTTCACAAAATCATCACCAACATATAATTAGTAAAAAATTATTTGCACTTCATAAAGCTTTAGTACATGGAATAAAATCATGTTAATCTCTCTCCAAGTCTTCAATTTAAAGACTTTTGGAATCATGGATACCATTTTTGGTTTAAAAAACCATGTGTTTAAACTCCCATGTGCTTCCATGTGCACCCATGTGTTCAACTTCTCATGAGGTGTGGTGACCATGTGTTTCCATGTGTACCCATATGCTTCAAATGGTCATATCATGCTTCAAAAATATCCTTTCATGATATACCACTAAGTGGCCATATTTTGAAAAATAATTCATCACTTTTTAAGGCACCAACATGTGGAAATAGTGCCAACTAAAAAACACATGCCCCATTTTAATGGAGCACAAACAATTTCCAAATTTATTATCAAAAAATAAACTTAGGAATTTTTAAGGTTGAGACACCTTAATTCCAAACATTATCCCACTTTTTTAATACCTTGTAAGATATAGGGGAATAATACCATCATGAACTCAACTTCTAAGGGCCAAGAGGCCCATAGATTCTGAACACCATCAAAAATTCTTTGTGCTCATAGGCTTAGTTAATGAATATACAACATTCATTAAAATGTCTACCTTAATCATCTTCATCCTGACATCCTTTACCATGTCTCTCATAAAATGATACTATACATCAATATGTTTGGTCTTGGCATGAAATGTCAAATTCTTTACTAGGCAAATATCACTATGACTATCACAATGAACTGTCATTGCACCCTATTTTAATGTAATATTTGAAAATAGTATCTTAATACAAATGGATTATTTATAGGTGTTATTTATTGACATATAATCTACCTCTATAGTGGAAAAAGTGATAATAACCTATCACTTACTCATCCAACTTATTGCATAATCAAATAAAGTAAACACATAAGCACTAGTGGATCTTATGCTATTAATATCACATGCCCAATATAAATCCACATAACCATGAATGTTAAGAGAATGTCTATCTTCATTCAAGTTACCATAATAACATAATAAATACTCTAAGGTACCTCATAAATATATGAAGACTCTTTTAATTGCATCTTAATGAACTCTTCCAGGATTAGACATATAATAGGAAATAATTCTTATTTTTTGGGTAATGTATGGTATAATACAAACCATATCATACATTAAACTTCCAGCATCACTTTGGTAAGGCACTCTATTCATGCCTTCCATCTTTGATGAAGATGTAAGACATTTTGAAACATATAAATTCATCCCAATTGAAAGAGGAACACACAATGGTATGAAATCATGCACTTATGTAATATTGTATTCACATATTTACTCTAGTTAAGCCATAAATTTTTGTTCTATCAATCTCTTCTAATCTCCATCCCAAGAACACATCTCACGGCACCAAGATATTTAATTTCAAATTTTATTAAGATTTGAGATTTAAGCTCTGAAATCAAAACTTTCCCATTGCCAACAAATAACATATCATTAATGTTAAATTAATATCCAATAAATGAACACCATCAATTTTATAATAAACACAATAATCATATTTATATTTCTCAAAACCAAAACTTGACACATATGTATCAAATTTATGGAACCACATCTTAGGACTCTATTTGAGACCATTCAGGTATTTCTTTAACTTTTAAATCAAATTTCTTTTACCTTTCACCACATAGTGCTCTAGCTGTGACATATAAATATCCTCCTCAAAATCACCATGAAGGAAAGCAATCTTCACATCCATTTTCTTAATATCTAAATCATAAACTACTAAAATAGAAAGCAATAATCTAATGGATGACATTTTAGCAACATGAGAAAATATCTCACCATAGTCAACACCCTCAACCTAAGAGTAACCTTTTACAACCAACCACACTTTACACTTTTCAATACTACCATCTAAACCAATATTTTTCTTAAACAACCATTTTCATCTAATAGGTTTACACCCTTATATCAATGATACAAGTTCTCATGTTTCATTATTTTTAAAATATGTCATTTACTATTCCATGCCTATCTTTTAGGACTCTACATAATTCATACCCAAAGCTTCTTTTGAAGATCTTGGTTCATCAATGTTAGTAATCAAATCAAATATGCATCTCCAATCATTAAGAGAATACCCATACCTTTTTTGTGGTTTCTATTCCTTGTAGACCTTTGAACAAGTTGAGGTGGAGGTTCTTCTTCCTCTTCTTTCTCTTCTAAATATTCATATATTGATGATATCTCCTCAACTTTTTGTCTATCTTGGGGCTTCAACTCAACTTTCTCAAGCGTAAGAGGAAGCTAAATCACTTCTTTCCTTTCTATTTGTTCTGACTACTGTATAACAAAAGAAGGCTTAGTTTATTTAAAAATTAACACTTCTAATATATAATGTCTTTTGTGCTACAAGATCCCAAAGCTTTCATCTTTTCACACCATATCTATAACCGATGAAGAATACATTTAATAGTCTTGTTATCTAATTTTATTTGTTTCTCCTTTGGCACATGTGCATATGCCTCACAACCAAAAACTCTAAGATGTCTCAATGAAGGCTTATGTCCTGGTCATAACTTCTAGAGGTGTTTTATCAATAAAAATTGATGTAGGATTTTTTTTGATTAGGTGTCATGTAGTGAATACAACTTCAGCCCAAAACCTTTATTCTAGTCTAGCACTATTAAGCATACTCCTAGCCTTCTCCATAAGTGTCTTGTTCATTATTTATACAAATCCATTTTTTTGAGGTGAATATGGAGTCCTATTTTATCTCTGTATACCATAATATTTATATAATCTATCAAAATAATTAGATAAAAATTCACTTCCATTGTCAATCCTTAAACATTTAATTCTATTTCTAGTCTACAACTCTACCATTGATTTATACTCTTTACAAAAACTAAAAACTTTAGATTTACTCTAAAAAAAATAAACCCATGTTATTATGCTATACTCATTAATAAATGAAACATAATATGTGTATTTTTAAATTTAAGGAACATTAATAGGATCAAATACATCAAAATTAACAAGATCCCATACACCACAATATTTATGAGAACTCAAGTAAAACTAAACATATTTTTGTTTTACATAAATACGATTCTCATAGAAATAAAATTCAAGTTTGTAATTTGTTAAACCTTCAACAAAAATTTTTATCTTCAAGGTCCTAAGTCCTTTTTGTCCAATGTGGCCAAGTATCTAGTATCTTAACATAGTCTTCTCTATAAGAAATTTTATTAATATAAAATGATCACCCTTAGGTACCTAGAAACCATGACCATATATACACGTAATAGTTATCTCTTTATCTAATGAAGTAGTCTCAAATTTATTCTTCACATAATTAATATTGCACTCAATTGTGCATGCATCAAGTTTGTACAAAGTGCCAATCATAACACCTTTAGCTATCACCATAACACCTCTTACCATCTTAAAACCTACTTTAAAAAAGGCAACCTACATACTTACATCAATTATTTTTCTAACAGATAATAAGTTATGAGCTTGTTCATGGAGATGCAACACAATTAAACCATTTAATCCTTCCATATATAAATCTTTTTTTTTCTCTACCATGACCAACAATGATTAAATAAGAATCATCACTAAAGTACACTTTACCTCCATCAAAAACTTCTTACTTAGAAAACCAATTTCTATTAAAGGTCATATGAAAAGATGCACTTAAATCAATTAATCATGCAGCATTACCTGCATGGGTTTCCAAAGATATAATGAATGCATCATCATCTTCCTTATTAGATTCATAATCATAATCATGATTTTTATTTTTATTATTTTTAATACTTTTAGAAGTGACCAAGTTTTCCACCATTCCAACATCTCACCTTAGACTTTCCAAGAGATATAGATATCCACTTGGACTTGGATCTATACTTCTCATGCTTATCATTATTCTTTCATTTTTATTTATATATTCCTCTAACATTCATGGCCTCTTTAGCATTGATGGAAAATTTCATTCTCATTTCTTCAAAAATAAAATAACCTAAAACATCCTCAAATGTTAAGGTTATAGAATTACTTCCTATAGCTATAACAAGAGAATCCCATGAGTCAGGCAAAGAACAAATCAAAATTTGGCATATATCTTCCTCATAAATTTTCACACCAACTGATACTAATTGATCCACCAACATATTAAATTATTCCATATGGTTTATAATTCATCCACCTTCTTCTATTCTCAAAGAATAAAGTTTCTTTCTCAAGAAAATTTTATTAATCAAAGATTTAACTTGGGAGATAACGCCTAGTTTCTTCCATGACTTATTCAATGTGGTATTTTCATGGACATTAATAAAAATTGGGTCATCCAATCATAATATGATGCGACATTTAGATTTTCAATCCATCACATCATACTTAGAAGCTTCAAATAGATCTATAAGTTTTTGAACACTTTCATCAATAGGATCCCATAGATCTTGATCAATCAACAAATCTTCCATATTCACCTTCTACATCTCAAAATTACTCCACAATTTTTTTTTTCCAAACTCTATTCTCCAAAATTTGATTTCCTTCTCAAAAATTCTTGCAACAAATAACTCTAAATATAGGTTTCCACTAAAAACTAAATTAGCTCAAAAAATCCAAAAACCCATAACTAGAACCAAAATTGGCTAGGTTCTATACCAATTGAAATGAATTTAAATTTAATAAACAAATATTTACACTAACCTTGATAAGAGAATATGAAAAATATATTTATCTTAATAAAATAATAATAAGAAACACATTAAACTAAAATAAACATTATACCACAATACAATGATTACATGGGGAAAACCCTTTTAGGAGAAAAAATCCACACTCAAAATTAGCTCAATATATTATTAAAAATCAATAATTATTATAATATAATGTAGATAATGACTTCATAAGAGTATCACCAACATAAAATCAAGATAAAACTAGTTTCACTTCATAGAGGTTTAGTACCTGGATCAAACCCATGCAAATCTCTCTTCAAGTCTTCAATTTATAGACTTATGAAAACTTGGAAACTATTTATGGTTTAAAAAAACATGTGTTAAACCTCTCATGTGCTCCCAAGTGCACCCATTTGCTCTCATGTGCATGTATGTGTTTAACCTATCATGAGGTGTGGTGCCCATGTGATCCCATGTGTACCCATTTTATTTCCTATCCAAAATAGATTCCTCTACTTTTGACCCTTAAAGTTACCATAAAAATGGTCATATCGTTCTTTAAAAATATCCTTTCATGATATAACACTAAGTGGGCATCTTTTGACAACCAATTGATCACTTTTCAAGGCACCAACATTTAGAAAAAATTCCAACTAAAAAACCCATTCCATATTTTGATGGATCACAAATAAATACCAAATTATTTTTGGGAAAATAAACTTAGGAGTTGTCAAGGTTGAGACACCTTAATTTAAAAAACTCTTGCATAAGCAAGAACTCTAAAATCAAAACAATGGACCACATTCAAAGAGTAAAAGACAAGGTCAAAACAAATAAAATGGAATATATTAAAATTTTGATATATTTTCACTACATGGAAATTTTGACTTGGTAGACAATAAAATCCCAAAAGCATGAGAGAATAATAGGCATAATCCTAGCGTGATTCTAGCAGTGTTTTGGGATTAAATTTTGTTGACTTTTACCAATGCAATACAATGTCCCTTATATATAGATATTTTTCCATGAAGTTCATTCAAACCACTATTGGTGTGGTTAAAATCATCAATGATGAGCTAAGAATTTAGTTGGGATTATTTTGATTCACTAAAATTTTTTCCAACTTGAGCATGATTTGTAGTTTAGAGGCTAGACCCATTAAAGGCTGAATTTTGTATTTTATGCTCATTGTATCTCCTTGGCCATTTTACCATGGGAATGCCATGTGATGACTCACACCATACTAAGTTCCTTATATTTTATTTATGGGGCTAGTAGCAATTATATTCAAATATTGGTGGTAGATTGTCATTAGTATTTTATCAAGACTGCCATTCCACCATACCCTACACAAACTTATGCATTTAATTTTAGAGGATGAGTACGTGAATTAGCCAAACCTATATAAAATTTAGGGTCTTTTATATTAATTTCACCCTTTAATATCTTGAAAATCATCACTTTTTGGTCCTTTTAATTGGTGAGGAACTAACTCTACACAAACTATACTTTTTGGACTTGACATACAATTATCTTAGAACTTTTGATAGTTTTTATGGCTAGAAAGGATGTCAATATTAGTCCTATCACTTTATTAATGCCATTTCTACCACATGAATCTTCCTTAGCTTTACATTCCTTTTCCTTTTCTATTTTTCATGACTTTAACCACTAGGTCCCACTTTACCACTTGACAATCTATTGACATCCCCAGCCTCAATTCTATCTTTCACCTCAGTCATCACCATGGCCACATGGATTATTCTTAGGTTTTTAGAATCTCCATGCAGTTTTTCTAATACTGCTAATGCTCTAAGCTCCCAAGCTTTTAAGATGGTGCCACATGGTGCAATCCTAGGTCTCAGGGGAATGGGGGCACAAATCTTTATGATTGTTGATTTATCCCCAGGCCACTAGGATTTTAGGCTTTCAAGATGATGCTAAGTGGTGTAATGAATGGGAATTTACATTGATAATTGAATCTTCATTGGGCCAGGTCATTGGGATCATGCCACATGGCATGTTTTCATCTTTAGAAATACTTCATTTTTTTTCAAAAATATTTGACTATGGAGCTATGCATCGATGAGAGTTGGACACATGGAAGGATTTGGATGGCCCTAGAAGTCTTTGAAAACCTATGAGAAAATAAGAAAATTGACTAAGTAAATATTTTCAAGAAATCCAAGTCTTTCTAATAGAATTTCTATGTGAGATGCAATCAATTAATACATGAATTGAAACCAGCCTTTCACAAAAAATTGAGATTTAATCCCAAAAATTCATAGGATAAAGTATATAGTAGAATTATTTGAAATAAAGGGGAAATAGATTTTATTCATATCTAGGCAAAGAACATCACAATTATTGAATATTTAGCTAAGTCTTAAAGGAAGTATGAAAAATATTCAAGCCAATTTATTATAAATAGCATAATAATGAGTTATATTGCTCAAAGGGAACCATGAAAAGGGTCCAAAAAACATAGATAGACTTGCCAAAAGGGTCATGTCCAACATTCAAATGGGCACATATTGAGGCATTTTATCATGGACTAATATTTCATAAACTCAAGATAAACTTGTAAGTTAGACTTTGATGTTCATAGGTGAAAGCTTAGACTAAATTGAGAAAAATATTAAAGTATCAGATGCGGTCATGAATAGTCATTTATAACTCAACATCTATTTAAATGCCAATCATGGAAGGGCTCAAGCCCATACATCAAAATAACTCTGAAGAGGCCCTCTAGGGTAGGTAAATCAAGATTTAGATCAAAATAAAGAGGTTCCTTATTTTCAGTTTAAAAATGGGGCATGTTGGTGAAGGAAACAATAGATAGTTCCATCCATTCTCTATTTTCATACACAAATATTAGTTGAGACACAAAACAAGCCTAAACAAAGACAACTAATACTAGTTGAACATGGTTCTTTCATATCAAATTATAAGATAAAGGAAACCTCGATCACTAGTAGTTCATAAATAAAACCCAACCTTAGTTAGTTCAATGATTCAAACTTAGACTTTAAGTTGTAATCAAAGGCAAACAAGAATACAAAAAAAAGACACAAATGGCTAAAAGTGTTTAAATAGTATAATTGAAGATGCACTTTCTTTGACATTTTATTAAATAGATAAAATGCCTAGTTCATAATATAAATTCATGAAGCATGTTTGCCAAGTAATCCATAAGCCACACTTTAACAAAAAAATTATTAAATAAGGCTAATGCATAACTTAACACAAAGGAAGGCTTGCTAAAAAAACTAACTAGCTACACATATAACCAACTAAGAACTTGTCACACCACTATACCTTTTGGCTACATGTTATATCTATAGATCAATTTAACTTAATAAAAACAATTCACACATTCATGCTTGATCTACGAAACAACCACAAGAGAGATAGATAACAATGCAAAATCAACAACAATAAATCACTAGTGAAAATAGTGATGAATAAAAAATAATTTATATCATTAAATAATTGAGATTTTTTACAATAATTTACTTATGAAATCCTTGCATTCTAGCCATTCTCTAGACCAATGATATTCATTACATCAAAGCAAGTGATGACAATAAAAAATAACTATTTTAGAATATTTACAACAAGACCACTTAGTTATATATAGTCCATACACATCTCATACACTAAAAATTTTTAACAAGAGGGGTCAACACTATGTTGGCATAACTACCTAAATGATAAACAATCAAGTACATTAGATTAACTAAAAAACATAACAAGTACTATAATAACTTTCACACAAAAGAAATGTTTGAGAAAACTTACTCTTATATGTACATGAGTAATAATTCATAAACATGCATAAGATAATAGATTAATATGAAATAACCATTCAAGGTAGTCCCTTTTTCCCATGACCAACAAATTTAACTTCCTTAGTAACAAAAATAGGACAATAATTGGATTGATTCAAGGAGTAAATTTTCAATTACGTACATTTTATAAATACATTCATCCATGAATTAATATTATAAAGTACATAATTCTAAATATTAGAGTCATAATATCTCCAAATAGTATTTAAAATAAAATATTCAATAATCTATAAAAGTCAAGCTTGAAAAATATTCACCAAGAAGTTGTCCTACAAGGCATAGTGTTCACAAAGATTCTTACCACAAGCAAAAAATAACATGCAACTGAAGTTAAAAGGATCTTTAAAATGTATAAACCTTTCAAAAATACAATCTTGAAAATAGTAATCCTTAGCAATGATCCTTTTATAATTTACCACAAGTAATAATAGAATATCCAAGGATTTGAATTATAATTAGATATCAAGAACAACCAAATAATGAATAATTCATCAAATTATGTTATAGCTTCATTAACCATCAAGCACCCATTATTAACCAATAATATCAAGTTATAAAATAATAGTAGTGTCTCATAAGACAAACATCTCTTAATACTTTCAACATACAAATAAAGAATCCCTTCATCAAAGAACCCACCTCACACCCAGTGAAAAACAAGTTTAACTCATATATAAACAACCATAGTGTACTATTAAAATACAATTAATTTTTCTTTTAAAATAAATCTACGTTCACATCTAGAGTCATGGAGGAATACAACATGAGAAGCTCAGTCATTTAAGGAGTCAAAATAAATTACAACCAATAGTCACACTCAGTATATTTAAGGTAACTTTAAATAGTTTTCATGTCAGATAAAAACACCTCCAAATATATAACCAACATAGTATCAAAATAAATCAAGACAAAAACAAACCAGAGGAATATGTATACAACCAATGTCTTAGAAAACATTTTACTCATACTCCATTATAAATATCAGGCCATAAAATAATTTTGAATAAATTATTTCTAACAAAAAATTCTAACCCAACCATGCTTAAACAAAATTGAAATCAACATTATAATACCCATGGAATTTAATTGTATTTGTAAAATACATATTCTACACCACTATGTAAAAAACATTACCAAAAGAATGTGAGAGTGCCTTCATAAGGAACTAGGGTTTTATCCTTATTAAATCAATGAAAGCATAATGGCATACTAAAATCCATTTAATACATTGATTGCATCAAAGAGGTTAAAACAAGCCAAACTCAAACAAGTATTAAAATCCCTAAAAAACCCACATTCTACCCAATTCTTGGTTCAAGCTCGTATATGCATACCTAAGTATGCATATATGGGCATGTACCCTCAATAAAGTAATATAACTAAATAAACTTGTCAATGCCTTAATCAAAAACTAATGTACAAGAATTTAACAAGAAGGAAGTAAACTTTAACTAATAACAGGAGGATCCAACTTCTTCCTCTTTTTCCCTAGCTTTTCTTTCCAAGCTACCCTTCTTCAACTTCTACCATCTTGAATTTTTTCCCTAATGTCCTTTTAAACCAATCAAAGTCCCATATTTGTAGAAATAACATGACTTAGAGTGCGAGATATCTACCTTTTATAGTATTTATATGGAATATTCAGCAGAGGAGTGGGATTATAATAGCCAAAGACTTCCTCTTCTCCCTCCCATTCTACTTCTAATTTAACCTGTAACCCAAAATGATGCAATGGAAGCTTCTACCAAAACATGTATAAACCTTAATAATTCCTATTGTCAATAAAAGTTAAGTCAACTTATAATACAAAATTAAATGATAACCAAAATGTAAAATTTATATAATTACCTTCTTCATGATTTATTTATCATTATTATATTTTGACTCAATGTAAATCAAAACCCAGTTATTTCCAAAAATCAAATTGAGTTCCAATCCTTCCCAATAACCTTCAGGATTATCATCATGGCTTAGGTCCAAAAGGACATTTCATTGTTTTTCCAAGATGTAATTTTTATTAACTTACCAACATTAAGCCAAGACCTAAGATATTATTTAATAATGAGACATACATAATCTCATAAAGAAATCAAATATATTTTATTTATTATTTTAGATCATTGAGCCATTTAATAAGATATAAGACTTAAAATGAGCTTCCTAAAAGGATTGGGTTGTCAACATAACCACTTAGAAAGGACATAGTGATATGCATCCCTAAATTTATTTTAGTAATATTAAATCATATTCAATGATGAATAATGAAGGATAAAAAAGGCATAATTGGTCTAGTGCCAATGACAACTTTAGATAATAATAAATTAACATAGTCATTTGGATAATCACCTTGTCATAATCACGAACACAAGTGGGAAAAAAATGATTTTAAATGTGACCATACCTTATATCATTGTCATTAAAAAATTTGAACATGTCCAAAATATTTTATCTTTATAAAATTATGTTAATTCATTAAAATAGTCTATGTTAATAATAAGAGAATCACA
>JARHVA010000551.1:1680000-1700000 GCA_037957365.1 Torreya grandis
TCAAATGAGAATTCACAGAAAATAACTTTTCCAAGTTTAACATTAATTTCATAAAAAATAAGAGACATAATAATATAATTAGTGACATCCATTAAACAAATAATAAGAAATGCAAAAACTGAGACAATATAGTTCCATCCATTCTATATTTGCATACAAAAATTAGCTAAGACAAATAACAAGACTAAACCAAGACAAATGATAATGATAGAACATGGTTCTTTTAGACCAAATTATAATATATAGGAATCCTATATTATCATTAGTTCATAGATGAACCCTAATATTAGTTACTTCAATGATTCAATGTCAGACCTTTAGTGGTAATCAAAGTAAAATAAGAATATAATAAAATAACTTAAATGTATGAAATGATTTGAATAATATAGCTAAAGATTCACTTTTTATGTTATTTTATTAAATAGATAAAATTCCTATATTTAAATTCCAAATTCATGAAGCATGCTTGCCAATTAATACATAATTCAAACTCTAAAAAATTTATATTAAATAAGGTTAATACATAACTTAACATGGAGAAGGGATTACTGAAACAACTAACCAGCTATATGCATAACCAAGTAAGAAACTTGTCACACTACTATACCTTATATCTACTCATTATATATATAGAGATCAATTGAACTTAATAACAATAATTCACACATTCATGATTTATCTACCAAATAGCCACAAGAGAGATAGATAACAATGCAACATCAGTTATAGTAACCCAACTAGGGAAAATAATGATGAATAAAAGATAATATCAATCATTATATAATCAAGATTTTTTACAAAAATATATTTATGAACTCCTTGAAATCAAACCATTATCTATAGTAACGACAATCACTACATCAGATCAAGTGATGATAGTATAAAAAGAACTTTTTAGAATATTTGTAACAAGGACACTTAGTTAAACCCATTCCACACACATCTCTTGCATTGAAAATTTGTAACAATAGAGGTCAACACTATGATAGTAAATTACTAAATTATAAGCAATCAAGTATATTAGTTTAACTAAAAATTTCAACAAGCACTATAATAAATTTCACATAGAAGAGATGTTTAAGAAAAATTACTCTTTTAGGTATATGATTAATAATTCATACCCATGCATAACATACTAGATCAATACAAAATAGCCATTTAAGGGAGTTCCTTTTTCCCATGACCAATAAATTTACCTTCCTTAATAACAAAAAATAGGATAACAATTAGCTTCTCTCGAGAAGGCAATTTTTAATTAGCCCCTACTTCTAAATATATTCATACATGGATCAGTATTATAATGCACATAAATCTATATATTAAAGCCATAAGATCTCCAAATAGTATTTAAAATAAAACATTCAATCATCTATAAAAGTCAGGCCTAAAAACTCTTCACCAAGAAGTTGGCCTACAAGGTGTACCATCCCCAAGGATTCTTTCCACATGCAGAACACATCATGCACCCGAAGGTACAAGGATCTATACAATGTATAAATATTTTATAAAGGTAGCCTTTACAATAATACTCCTTAGAAATGATATTTTTATCATTTAACACAAGTAATACTAGAGTATCCAATGACTTGAATTACAATTAGATATCAAGAACAAAAAATTCATCAAATTATGCTATAACTTTGTTAGCAATCAAACACCCATCCTTACCTAACAATGTCAAGTTATAAAATATTAGTCATGTCTCAGAAGAAAAGTATCTCTCAACAATTTCAACATATAAAAAAATAATCCATTCATCAAATAACACACCTCACACTAGTTAAAAATAAGTTTAAATCATATGTAAAAACCCATAGTGTTTTAGGAAACATATAATCATTTTTTATCATATTTACAAAAATATCATGACTCAGTGATTGGGTGCATGATTTTCATCCTTTAAATTATTTATATATCAGATTAAGTGTAGGAGTGGGAGTGTAACATCCAAATAATTTATCTTCTCCCTTTCATTCTAATTCCACCTTAGATCATAACCCAAAATGGTGCAATGGAAGATTCTATCACAACATGAAGAAACCGTAACACTTCTTATTTTTAAGTCAACTTAAGTTAACTTACATACAAAATGCAATGATAACCAAAATGCAAAATTCACATAATTACCTCCTTAATGATTTATTTTTCATTATTCTATTTTAACTTAATACAAATCAAAACCCAATGATTTCTAGTAACCAAATTGAGTTCTAAGCCTTCCTAATGACCTTTGGGATTATCATCATGGCTTAGGTCCAAAAGGGATTTTCATTGTTTTTATAAGATGTAAATTTAATTGACTTACCAACATTAAGCTAAGATCCAAAATATTACTTAATAATAATAAAAATATAGTCTCATAAAGAAATAAAATATATTTATTTCTTATTTTTAATCCTTGAGACGCTTAATCAAATATAAGACTTAAATCAAGATTATGAAAGGGACTGGGTTAGCAACATAACCACTCAAAAAGGACATACCAATATATAGCCCTGAATTAATTTTACAAGTACATAATCTTATTTAATGATGAACAATGAAGGAGGCACGATTGTCCTAGTGATAATGATGACCTTAGATAATAATAAGACAACATAGTCATTTGGACAATCACTATGTCACAATCACGAACACAAGTGGGAATAAAATGATTGTAAATATGGCACCTTAGATCATCATATTTAACAAGTTGAATAGGTAAAAAATATTATATCTTGCCAACATTATGTTAGTTCATTAAAACTAGTCTATGTTAATAATAATAAGGGAATCACAATGTTACAATATGATGAACCTATTGAATTCTCTATGACATATAAGTAAGATTACTTTCATGACTAAATAAATTCTTATGAAAATAACAAATCCTTTTGAATTCAGAACCAAGTCTTAGCCCAAGACTTTTATGGTTATAAAATAAGATAAACTAATAAAATTTGAATAGTGAAACCATGTTACTTACAGGTTATGATATATATATATATATATATATATATATATATATATATATATATATATATATATATATATATATATATATATATAAAACACAATGTGACTTAAAAAATAGTACTAATAAATTTATTAAAGAAATAAAATCAATGTTCACAATTGACTGTGGGTCAATGATAACTACATAATAAAATAAGAACTTAGTCAAGTAATCATGCAAACTAGTCCTATCTAATGACCTTTTTCAAACTAAGATAATTTATACCCATCTTATTGTGGGTTAGGGACTAGGGATATGATAATATTAATCTTAAAAAGACTTGGGAGGAGCATATTTAACATATCCCATGTACAAACAAAAGTTGTGAACCAAATTAGACAAGTTTATAATTTTTACTACAAATATATAATACCTAGGATACATCATTGATCATTTAAGAATTCATGTATACCTAGAAACTATCAAATTGATCCATTATTGAGAAAATTTATAGAAGCTCATAGAATTTAGGAGCTTTCTTGGACTCACAAACTTCTACCATAGGTTCATCCTTGGTTTATCTCACATATCTTGGCCACTCATCCAAATAACACATGTGAAATCCAAGTTTGAATTGAATCATGTAAAATAATGTAATTTTGAGCTAATCAAAAAATTCCTTTGTGTATTTCCTAAAACCGTAATGCCTAACATTACACATTACTTAGAACTTCACACTGATGTATCTGAATATGTAGTCTGTGTAATAATAATGCAACATGGGCATCTAGTAACCTACCATTAAGAGACATTTAAGGACATGATGAAAAGTTACTCCACCTATGAAAAAGATTTATATGTTATTGTGAAACCAATTAAGCACTGACATCACTACATATTGGGGAAGGAGATAGTTTTTCATTTTGATCACAATACACTTCATTTCCCATAGACACAAAGAATGTTGGAAAATGCATGCCACATGAAATAGATGAATTAAATGTAGTAATTTTGTTTTGTAATCAAGCATAATAAATGGAAGGATAAAAATGTACAATATTATCTTAGTCAACTATGAGTTCACAAGCTCATCACAATGCTAGATACATGCGAACACAAATTCATATGTTGTGTAACACTCTACTTAGCTGATAAAGACTTTTAGAAAACTTAGTCTAGCCTTGTGCAAGGTTAAAAAGGTTTCATATTTATTATTTTTTGAAAAAATCCTTATAATATCAGGCATATATATGTTTTTGGTAGTGTACCTCACTAAAAAATCATCTAGGATGTGCACCACGACAAGACCTTAGGACTCTTTTGTGTGATAAAGACTCTAACCATATTTCAATTTCACTTATACTATCATCACATGCACACAAACATGGATCATAACATAAATTATTGAATAGGAATATAGGAGTTTACAACACACCTCTATCAGTTTCATCTAGATCATGGGAATCTATTAACATCAATTTCATGATTAGGTTTGTGAAAAAATATGAGCATGATGATGTGTTTATTGTAGTGGATGTGTTTTAAAAGATAGATATCATGGCCAATTATAATAAATAAATTTATGTATTTGGAGCTATACAATCCTTATTTACCCATGTTTGGTTTCACTTTGGACTCCCAACATCCAACATCTTTGATCAAGATTATGCTTTATGATTCATTTTTGGAAAGCACTATGGCACTTGATGCAAACATAGCTTGACCAGTCGATAAAATTTCATCCCTAAGAAAATGGAAAAATAAAAATTTTCAATCACAAACTTAGTCATCATCTAAAAATTCATAATTATGTGTATGATAAAATATGGGATGAGAAATTATTTTACATTAAACATGTATAAAATAGAGTACTGCATAGCTCTACAGGGCATAGTCCATTCTAGACATATTTTGGGTTTTATCCCATTGCACCTCTAGACATATCATAATATGCACCAATTGACATTGAGTCACATGCATATGAATGGGAAACAAGTAAATCTAAGAAGTTATTGTGACACATATAATATATTCATTAGTAAGTTTAATAGATATTTTCTCACACCTAAGAAAAGTACAAGAAATGCCATGACATGCATCATACACCTCATGCATTCTAAGTTGGTTAAAAATTATAGTTTCACCTTTATAAAAAGTGATTCAAATTTTCACACAAGAAGATCAATTCTCTATGCTATGGTCCTTACATTATTATGTGTGTAGTTGGTGAGGACACATTCAGTCTTGATTAACCTTTGTATTTGGGCATGCATCCAATTTTTAACATGAAGCTCTTTTAACCTTACACACCTTTACTTATTAAGCCAATAGAGGCACAACACCATTATAATATTGACCTTGAACACTTGTGCCCTTCATATAAGGATTAAACCATTGAATTGATAGGCACATTAACTTACAATGGTACACATCAACTCTTATGAACAATTAAAGTTGGGTAATACATTGATCAAGATAAATGTTATAACTAACATCGAATTCAAGTGAAATTTCCATAGTTAAATAAGGATTCAATGTATAACATTTCTCTTCAATAAAGTTCAAATTATCCATGCATAACTCCCACACTATATACACTTATCCTAAGCACACTTACAAAATCTATGTACATCTCATTTAATATTTGTACTCATAATTTTGTGCAACACACTCATGCTTTCTCATAGTCCCATGCACCATTATTTTGATCACTCATAGTCTTGCACCACACACTCACACTTATTACATTCTAATGTGCCACACTTGTACTAGTTCATACTTTCATGCCTGCTCATAGTCCTATAGATATCCAATTCCTAACACCATTTATGCTAAAATTGTCAATATTACTTGAATTACACTCAAATGGTCAATTTAGGTCAAAATCACTAAAAATATGCTAAATGGTTCAAACTTGTCCTATAAAAGTGTCTATTTAGACCAATGTATCCCTAAATGGAGTAAAGCATTTTATGTGATACCTAACTTTGATCAATTCATTTCGAGTCAAAATGATGGTTTCACCTTTTTGTGCTCTAGATCACTCTTTTCTTCTAATTTGTTAGTACACATCACATGCCTTTTTTATTTTGTGTTGGTAACATCCTAAATGGTAATACCGTTTCCAATGCATCTAACATCACCTTCTAATTCTTCTTGAGTCAAATTATGACCCAATAATATGACTTTTTGACCATTTTGATTAATTGAGAGCCGATTTCCAAAGAATTACACAAATATTGATTAATCTTGTTTAAGGATAATTAATTCAAATCAAGAGCTTAAGTGGATTTTCCATGGAGGTTATTTATTATTTCAATATTATAAATTGATTCCCAATATCTGTATCACCTAGTGACATCATCTATGGGGTGGCATCCATAAGCCATAAATGCATAAAATATCTAGATTATGGGTCACCCATGCATAATTAATGTCTTTTCCTCCAAATTGAAAAGAGGATATTTATGGGTTTAATTGCAAATATTGGATTAATCCATGGCCACACATCTCAATGTTGAGATGGATGGTCATGATTAATATTAAACCATTTCCAAAATATATAAATAAAAGGGCATAAAACACCATTTCTTAAGCTAAAAATTATAGAGTTATAATGAAAAATTGTCTCCACATCCTTTTGTGCTGATCATTTGTGTTATTTACAATCTTCATTTGATAGGCTAGATTAAATATTTATTTTATTGAGCTTAGGTTATGTGTAGCATTCTTAAGGAAATAGAGGAGCTAAAAAGATACTAGAGGTTCATCAACAATAGGCTTAATAAATATAGGAGATGGGCCTAAAATGGTAATGATTAGATCCTGCATAGTTAGTTTGCTTGTGAAAACCAAAGGAAGAGGTCTTAAAATGGTAACCTTCACATGCTGTGGAGTTGGATGGCTCACAAAAGATGAAGGAGAATAGCCTAAAATGGTAACCTTTGCACATTGAATAGCTTGATCACTCACACAAGTTGAAGGGGGATAACATAGAATGGTAACCTTAGATCATGATATGAAAATTAGAGGAGGGTATCCTAAAATAGTAACCTTCAATTGTGATGTGCAAATTAGGGCAGGATGAGGATGATGCACAAAAAGTGGCAGGGATTAGATTGTTATCAACAAATAGGTTCAAAGAGGGAGACATACTCAAACAAGATGGAGTGTTCATGTATACCATAAAAATTTTCTACCTTGCAACTAAGGCCATAAGAGACCTCGTTATGAGTGTTCCTTAGTGTCATGTATAAAAAGGGTTGCTCTATACATTTGATTAGATTTGAATCAATATTTTTCAAATGTTTAAACAAGGTATGGATTTTGATCTTACTTCAAAACAAATGACTAAGGCACCAAAGATAATATAAAAGGAGGGTTTCTTGTAACCACACACAATTAGAATAATTATGTTCATGAAACTACTCAACTTTGGGTAATGTTGAAATCATATAAATTGGAAGAGGGTATGATAACTCAAAAACCCAAGGTGAAATATAGTACACCAAAGCCTATATTTTTATGATACATCAATACCATAAAATTTAGTTCAAATTAAATGATTTGATACTATAAAACTAGAATAAATACCTTCAAATTAGGAAGGAGACAATATGAACTAAGAAACTCAAGATGTGAAAACATGCAAGAATTCCTAAGTATAAAGCTAAAACCAAATAGGCAACACAATGCCACCATATGGTAATAGGAATGGTAGTATAAAATATGATCTGGGACTCAAAATGTGAGTGATACACATATGACTTGAGTCCATCAATGATGATAATGTGATAATGAGTCTATAAATGGCCTTTAATCCAGATTGGAAATTAAACCCCAAGTTCCCTCAAGTTAAGTGCAAATGGTAAACCCAATTTAACACATCAACATTATGAACTAAGAAAAGTGCAATTTTGAATTTAAACTATCAATGAAGGACTTAATAAAATTTGTAAAATGGTCTAGACTCAAATGGGTAGTATAATTTCACCAAAATAGATGATATGACACATTGTTTAAGATGGAAAATTTAAACAAGGAAAAGATAGATTTTCACTTAGACAACGTAACGCCTCCTTGTTCAAGAAATTATGGATAATGTGTTTGGTTATGATGTTTTATTAACAAGAAAATTTTGACTCAAATCAAGACCAAGTAATCCAAGGCCAAAAAGACAAAAATAATGAAGTAGTCATCCTAAGCCCTAAACTGACAAGGTTGCATGATATTGTTAAAGTCCACCTTTATACATGCACTTGAGAGGAAATTAAGTGTTCATCGAAAATAAAAGATAATTATATATTAGGGTTTTTACACCCCCTCTTCTTTTGAGTGACAATATGGTGACATGGACCTTGAGGCACACCTCACATCAATAACATTTTTATGGCAAGTGGGGTTTATCTAAAACTCACAAGTTTTCAACCATCTAGATAGATCCCATGTGTACCAAATTTCATGTTAGAAAATAAGATAAGCAACACATCAGTTGGGTCTAAGACAAATGTATTATTATGAAAATGTCTATTCCTTTTCACAACTACTCTATCCATTACTTGCTTAGTGTAGTGTGATGTCTAAAATGATCATACATCCCAAGCTTACCCTATTACTAACAAATATGGTTTAACCACTTAAACCATCACCTCAGTGGGGTGATTCCAATTTATATACCCCCCATGGAGAGGGATTAAAGATGATTTCAAGAGATGAAGCCCTAGGTCAAAGCTTCCTTATAGAACTTATGGGAGGTAATTAATCCCCCCTCACAATCCAAAATGCATGAAATGAAAAATCTAAGTAAAAAGGCTTTATGGTTGTTTCTAGATCACCTAAGTCATGTGGGTCTTGGAGAGAGCCTTAACAACATCCTTTTTATACCTTTGGACTAAAGCATAATTTGCAATGAAAATAGTGCTTTTGATTCCACAAGTTCCTTATAGGGGATGGGGGAGAGCATACATGCACAAATTCCTTTTTGCTCAAAAAATTCTAATAAAACAAGCAATGATAAATGAATTATTTAAAAAAAAAACTTTGAAGTGAGTTTGGTTTTAAAGCACTGAATTGAAGTGTTTGGTGATGTTATTTGGCCTCTTGGCCTTAAGTTACAAAAAAATTTAATGAACAACTAAAATAATAATAAATATAAACATGGAAATTTTTCTTTAAGAACCAAATGGAAAGATTGCTAATTATTTTTAAGCACCAAAAGGAGGTTAAAAAGACTAATTAAGCTCTAAATGTTCACTTTCCTCATTGGCCCTGCATACAAATTGTGAGAGTCTTGTTTAGTTTTGAAGCTTTTTTACAAATGGGATAAACAACTTTGGTTTAAGTGCTATCAGGTTTATGTTTTGAAAACACAGTGACCATCAATGATCACTTTTGATTATCAACAATTCATTTAAGACTGTCATCGATCAAATTTCAACCAACTATGGTTGATCGATACTTAACCATCAATAGTTACCTATAGACCCGAAGGCATCAACATTCTTGTCAAAATTCACTTGCTAACTTGTTAGAATAAAAATATCTAAAAGGAAACCTTCTAAATCATGAAATAAAACTAGAACAGAGACTTAAAATTCAATTTTAACCTATATAACTTGAATTTTCTTAAAAACATTTAGGCAAGAAAGGATTTTCCACAAAAATTTTGCTGGCCTAAGATAGAATAAAAAATCCAAAAGACATATTCTAGATCATATTTTGGTTCAGACCAGAGACTTAATAAATGCAATTTGTTATCAATAATAAAATCTCAAAATGATAAATTTTAAATGGGTTTTCCCCTATAACCCAACTGGTAGTAATTGGTAGAACTATCAGTGGTTACTCAAAACCATCAGTGGTCACTATGTGACCTATGTGTACATAAAAACATGAGAAAATAAGCTTAAAAATGAATTTAAAGGACTTTTTAATGACTAAAATGGAAATTTAGAATTTCCATAGTGTCTTCCTTACTAAAATGGACTCCATGAGTCCCACTGGGTGTGCCAAGATGTAGGATGGATTACTAAGAGGATCAATTCAAACATTAGTCATGAAAACTCACAAAATAATGCATAATAATTGGCAATCTAAGCCAACCTATTCATGTAGATTTTGTTAAGGATAATGAAGAACAAATTGAAAGAAAATAATACTAGTTACCTTCCCAAATTGATTCCACCACCCAAGATCAACTCCAAGTGTGTTCTCCCCTTGATTTAATGCTCTTATCTTTATCAAAAATGGATTATTTGATCCTCAAGTGCCTCAAGAACACTATGTATAACTTAGGTTTAATATAATAAATATCTAATCTATCTTATCAAAAGAAGCTTGTAAATAGCATAAATAATCAACACAAAAGGATGTGGAGATAATTATACATTATAAATCTATAATATTTATCTTAAGAAATGGTGTTTTATGCCCTTACATTTATAGATTTTAGAAATGGTCTAAGATTAACCATGACCATCTTGCTTATCCTATTTTGATATTAGTTCCTTTGGTTCTTCCTTCACTTTTCATGAGGGAATTCTAATCTAGTTTTAATAGTTATAGAATGTTGTGTTGAATGGTAGTCTATGGATGTAGTTTGACATTTGATCTAATAAGTTATCTTTCATCTATCATCTTATCTAGTATTATTGATTATAACCACCTATGGGAAAATTAGGTATAATGCTCTTTTATCATGCATTATCGCATCACCTAGTCATTACTATTATCATTTATCATGTCATTTACCTTTATTTTCAAACTTGTTGTTACCTAGATGGTTTTTCATCACCTTTTGTGTAGGTGGAATTACTATGACTTGAGGTCCTAATGGGATTACATAGGTTTTTCTCAATTCATATTGAGATCAACTCAGTCTCCTTTTTCATTATGCTCTTTTTGTCTTGAGAGCATTTTAAATTGGCGTGCTATTATCATTTTATGAGTTGGACCATTCTATATCTCTTAATCCTCAATTGAGTTGAGATACTTAGAAATTTCCAAAAACATTCATAAATTTTTAAAATATAATTTTTTTTGTTTATTTGATTGTTATTGGTGTTGTTTGGTATTTTGTTTTGTTTTTTGGTCTTGTTCTTTTCTTTTGTTTTCTAGGAACATCTTGGTGGACCACATAGATATAGATTATTTATATCTTGATCTCATGTTATTAATTTGTTCTTATTTTGTTTTTAAACATTATTTTTCCTACTTGAATCTTGATTATTCATATCTTGATTTAAGTTAGGTTCATTTATGTTTATCTTTGTCTTTGTCTTTGCTTTTTTGTTTAAATGTAAATAGCTGTAACTTTGGTTTTGGTCATTATTTCCCATTATCCTTAGTTATAGGTATTCACTTTTGAACCAGCTTTGCACACTGGAAATGTCATGTCAATATGAGTTATTCATACTTATGATTCCTAATTTATTTTTCTGTAGCAATCACTTTATGCTCTAAACTCAAGTCTAAAATCTCAACATGGCTTTAATGAACAAATCTCATGATCACTATGCATAAAATCAGCTCAATAGGTTTAACACCTGATTCAATGCTTAGACATACATATCTTCACATAAATCATGACTCTAATAAATATTTAGTTAGTTTTCATCATCTCCCATTCCATTCTCTCCCAATCCTAGGTGAACTACATTGATATGAGGTTTATGTTGGAACATGTGTCCATGAAACTATGTAGGCAACATCCACTTATCTTTCACATCTAGAGTCAACTCAACCACCTTCATTATTTTTTCATCTCTTTCATCCCTTTGTGCATCATCGTATGCATGGTTTTTTGTGGCTCTCATTACCATTACACCATCACATCTATGTTTATGCCTACTCATCTTTAATCTATATTTTAGGTTATATACCTAAGCTATTTGACTACCAATTTTCCCATGCTAGGGCACAATATTTGAATCAATTAATAAATTTAAATCATCCCTATAGGGACAAGCCATTATTTATTCTTTATCAATGATCAAAATTAGCCCTATTGGGGCAAAAATTATCTTATCATGATCAAATATGCCCTACTAGGGCACTTCTTATTATCATCTTTATAGATACCACATTATCCTTTTCTTATTATTTTAAGCTCTCCATAATTTAACCATGATGACAATGTTTTAGTGTGTAACTTATCTCGAGATTGATCAAATCTATATGTGCACAGCTTGCACTCTCAATTTAGGTGCATTCAAAGTGTGTCCCTTACATGTTTGGATTTAATCCTTCCCATTCCCCCCATCTTTAGGGCCCATTATACCTCTAATTATTTTTATCATTGATGGTAACCATGCATGAAATAACTATCTCATATGGATTTGATCTATTCCATTGGTTAATCTCTCATTTTCTCTCTTTTCGAGAGTTCATCCTTCTTTTTCATCCTAGTATGTCTTATCAAGGAGGAATCATGGGTCATTTCCAATTCTTCTTGATAATTATTTTCTTTTAAAATACATTTCTTCACCTTAATGTCTATGTACACCACCTCAAATAGGATAAAAATATAGACATCCAATTCCTAACACCATTTATGTTGAAATTGTCAATCTTACTCGAATTACACTCAAATGCCCAATTTAGGTCAAAATCACTAAAAACATGCTAAATAGTTAGAAATTATCCTATAAAAGTGATGATTTAGGCCAATGTATCCCTAAATGGGGTAATTCATTTTATGTGATACCTAACTTTGATCAATTTATTTCGAGTCAAAATGATGATTTTACCTTTTTGTGCTCTAGATCACTCTTTTATTCTAATTCATTAGTACACATCACATACCTTTTTTATTTTGTGTTAGCAACATCATAAATGGGAATATGGCTCCAACACATCTAACATCACGTTCCAATTTTTATCGAGTCAAATTATGACCTAGTAAAATGACTTTCTAACCATTTTGATTAATTGAGAGCCAATTTGCAAAGAATTTCACAAATATTGATTAATCTTGTTTAAGGATAATTAATTTAAATCAAGATCTTAAGTGGATTTTCCATGGAGGTTATTGATTATTTCAATATTTAAAATTTATTCCCAATATCTACATCACCTAATGACATCATCTATGGGGTGGCATCCATAAGCCATAAATACATAAAATATCTAGATTATGGGTCACTATTACCTAATTAATGCCTTTTTCCCCAAATTGACATGAGGATATTTATGGGTTTAATTACAAACATTATATTAATATATGGCCACACATCTCAATATTGAGATGTATGGTCATGGTTGATCTTAGACCATTTCAAAAATCTATAAATAGAAGGGCATAAAACACCATTTCTTAAGCTAAAAATTGTAGAGTTATAATGCAAAATTATCTCCACATCCTTTTGTGTTGATCATTTGTGTTATTTACAAGCTTCATTTGATAGGATAGATTAGAGATTTATTCTATTGAGCCTAGGTTATGCAGAGTGTTCTTGATGCAATGGAGGAGCAAAGAAGCCATTGTTGAAAAAGACAAGAGCATTAGATCAAGGGGAGAACATGCTTGGAGCCATTTTTGGGTGGTAAAATCAATTTGGGAAGGTAAATGGTATTTCTTTCTTTTAATTTGTTATTCATTATCATTAAAAAACCCCACATGAATAGGTTTTCTTAGATGTTTAGTTCTTATGCATTATTTTGTGAGTTTTCATGACTAATGTTTGAATTGATCCTCTTCATAATCCATCCTACAAGTATTACATACACTTCCATGCTAAGCATGTAATCATCTACATGTTCATACACTTTCCTTATACCAGTACATCCATGTGTTATTTTTTTCCAACCATTTGGCAATCCAAGTGGCACCTTTCATCCTAGAATGTGTCAAAAACTCCCTGCCATATAATTATAAGATAAAATATTATTCAATAGGGAAAATGACACAACTCATAACCATATCCTTTTTAATTGATAGTAATTGTAACTACCTTTTCATATTTAATGTATAAATATATATCATTTGCATCTATATAGAGGTCTATGCCATACACATAAGAGTTTCCTTATATGAATTGATGTAATGCCTCTCATATATGCAACATCTCACACATATTTAGATAAATTTCATGGAGTTTTATCCACACAATAATCTTCATTCTCTTCCTTTATGGAAAAATATTTCACCTCCTTCTTCACATTCTTCACCTTTGATTGGCCATTGCAAACTATTTCAAGTGGATGTTTACTCATATCACATATATTATTAGATTTACGTAAAAAAATTCAAATTTTACCTCCACACACAATGTCACTTATTATTATAGATGTTTCCTTTTAATTACTTTTAAATGCACCAAAAAAAGTAAATTTGTGTGCATATCATTACTCTAACACACAATATTCCACTATGTGAATAACTAATCTTATCTATTACTACTCCATCTCCTTTTTCCTCATGCATATTCACATATACTCGATATGATATTCAATTGTATCCATGATAAATCCTCAGTTTCAAGATGAATTCTTATTTTTGTGATCCTTCTTCCCTTAGGCATTATAAACATGCCTCTTAAAAAATAACTTGTATTACCTTTTATTTTATTCAATTGTATGCCTCCCTAAGGGTATATTTATTCCAATATTATACTACTAACATGTTTCTCCTATGTATCACTCTTTTCACCTTCCCTTTTCATCAATGTCGCACTATCTAAATTATCATTCACACTTAATTATATTGGTGCTCATTATAGCTCTTTTTATTTCTCTTCTACCATTTCTTCATATACATGCACTACACTCTCACTTTGGTTACATGTAAACGTATCCAATTTTACACAAGGAAAATCTTCATCCTCATATTAAAAATTTTCATTTAAGGAATTATTTACTTCATAACTTTAAAATCCCTCTAAGAGAATACTTATAAGATAAAAATCCTCAAAAAACTCTCTTTATTCTAGCTCAAAAAATACCATTTCCTCCATATCCTCCATTAGGATATCTTATTTCAAGGATTTCATATAATCCTATTTAATTATAATATTCCACTTAACATATTTTCCTCTCATTTTCATTTTTATTCTTCAATTAATATAAACCACTCAATTTGATCTCATTAGCACACTATCTAACTTAAAAATTTGGAAACCATCTGGCCCATATTATGTATATGGGTATAAGATATTTTGATGTATATGGGTTTATGGATATACAAAAATTTGGCACACATCCACCTTAGATAGATATATTGTTGTAATATAATGGTTAAATTTTTTAATTTAATATAATGATTTTTGAATTATGTATATTGGGTAATGAATCCTCCTAGATTGGGATTAGGTGTTTACCTAGTCATTATTATTACTATAGGTTTATATAAAGGAGACAAATACCATTCTGAAGGATATCATGTAAGTGGAGAGTATTATTTTCATTAGAATCATAATATAGGTTATCCCCTTGAAGTGGTATTCCTATATTGAGAGATATTTTGGAGTTATTCCACCTTTAAGGGGTATTATATGGTGTTTTCCTACCTTAAGAATAATTATATATTTTAAAATACATTACATATTAGTGTATCTTGGCCCACCAATATATCTTGTGTTTTATTGATATTCATTCTAGTTTGTATAGTTATTTATTTATTATAGTATTATATGTGAATATCTTACCAATTAATATCAAATCATGATTTGGCCAAAATGGGAAAAAAATCAGTCGATTTGAAATATTGCAATTATTTTTAAAGAAAAGGGCATACAACCTATAAAATGTCTTTCTGCACACAAAAAGGTCTTATGATTTTATTTTTGTGTGGATGATGTTAGGTTATGGAGCTAAAAGCTTCACTGATGCAAACATGGAAGAGGTTGCAGATGAGTTGCAGAGTGTCACAGAGACTGGCGTTGGTCTGGCCAACCGACGTCGGTAGGATTAGACAAGAAGGCAACCGACGTTGGTCATGGATCGGCCGGCGTCGGTGACCCCCAGGTGGACAGGGACCGATGTCGATCGCCTGTGTGGTTTGAATGCGAGTTTATTACGGGCAGTCAGTTAACGAACCAAGTGTTTGCATGATGAGAGCTATTTTTATACTGAGAGCTGTGGATCTAATTATTGTAATTAGATGTCTAATTATTGTTTGGATGAGATCTATATAATAGACTCATGGTTGTATTGTAAACTTGTTCTAGTTTGAGTTGAGCAAAGTTAGCTCCTTCTGTGTGTGAGGTGAGTAAGGGTGTTCCTCCTAGTTCCACAGCAGTACCAAGGTGGGTGCTGGTTTTGGAGAGTCAGCAAGATTCTTCAGGGGTGTAGGATCTTGGTCAGCAGGTGTGCATGGCCTATATAGGAGATCTACATGGTAAGTAAGATCATTGATCTGCAGGTGTATGTGTGTGCAAGGTCAAGGTTCACAGGTGTGCAGAACCAAGTTGATTTGTAGGTGTGCAAGATTAGATAGGACAACAACACAATAGGGAGCAGAATCAGGCAAGATCTACTTGGAGTACAGGTGTGTACTCAGATAGAGCTAAGAGGAAGGCAAGGGAGTTCCTTCCATAAGTATGGTCTGTTGAATTGCAGGTTGTTGCAGGTTCATGGGAGATCTACTTGAAGTACCTTGAGTACTTGTGGAGTACGTGGAGCACTTGTGGTGTGCATGGAGCACTGGAGGTGAACACCAACTCAGAGTTTGAGTTGGGTGTTGGGACCTAAGAGAGAGCTTTGAGGAGAAAAGTACTGTTCACTTGAGGTGTGGGAAGCCTCTGAAGAGGTGGTAGAGAAGAAGTGGCATCTTCTTTATTGTATTCTTTTCTTCAAGAGTTTTAATACAAGTTGTGTATTGTCTCTCATATCATGTGTTATTTCTAAATTCTAGTTACTTGTGTATTCTGGTTAATTCCGCATATTAAGTTGCTTGTATTTGGTAATCAACTGTATGCTTCCGGTGTTTCACATCCTGACCAGTGGTATTGATAGGACCGAAACTCCCCAAAGCTCTGACACAACTTGTCATATTTAAGAGCACACATGATTACCATTGTATAAGCAATTAAACATGCGGAATAACCAGAAGAACAAATAACCATCAATGAGAAAACACACAGAAACTGAGAGGCAACACACAATTGTATTCAATTCATTACAAAGGAAATTACAATAAAGAGATCACACTCTTCTTCCACCTCTATGAGGCTTCCTCCTCAAGGGCTCCAAGTAATCTTCCCACCTGAGTAATCTTCTCTCATAGGTCACAACACATAGCTAACACAAGCTGTTGTTCACCTCATTGCACATCTGTACAATAGAGTACACAACTGTACTCCAAGTAGATCTCTCCATGATCCTGCTGATGTATTGCTGTCACTTTGGATCTAACTCCCCCACCGATCTCCTTTCTGACCCTCGCATACACACATCCCTGCATATCAAACCTGATCTTACTTATACATACATGGGGAATCCTACTTGATTCCACCATGGGAAGAACTCTCCAAGCTTCACATATCTCTTCTCCAAATTCTCCACTTAACAATACAGCCCATGAGTCTATTATATAGATCTCATGCATACACTAATTAGACTTGCCGCTCAAGGCTTCAAAGAAGCCTTTAACATGCAAACTCCGCGTTCACTTAACTGACTATTTGTCAACAGTAGTTCAGACTGCCACAAGCGACCAACGTCGGTCCCTGCCTTCCTGGAGGTGACCGATGCTGGCCGATCATCTGCCGATGCCGGTTTCCCTTCTGCGTCCCCTAACCGACGTCAGTGTGGCCTGCCGATGCCGGCAACTGCATACGCTAGAAACCCTCCTGTTTGCCTTAAGGTGTAGCTTTTAGCTCCACACCCTAACAATTTTAGGTAAGTAAATTAATTTCCTTTATTTATATTTTTATGAAATATTTTTATATTCAAAGGAAATACTCATATCTGCTTTTCAACATGTATTCTCAAATCTTGGATAGAAAGTGAGATTTATTTAATACTAGTGTTTTTGAAACCCTATTTTTGTGGATCACATAGTTATAATTTCCATATGGAGAGGATGATATTGATTCTATTACTATTGGATCCAATTTAATGAGAGATGTATTAAATCAATATTATGGAAAATAACAATTTCACTTCATTTCAAGGGTTGTACTTTGAGTTTATTTATTTGCCTAACAAAGAACAAATGATTTTTTCATGGAAAAAATGAAATGAGTTTTCCTATATCAATAGGACATAGAATAAAAATATGATGAAGAAGAAAAATAAAATGAAGATAAAAAATAAGAGATATAACATAATTTTGATGATGGTAATTATGATAAGGATGGGAAAAAATAGATGATGAAGAATAAAAATAAGAAGATAATAATGATGATAAAGAGTAGGATAAAAATGATGCATATAAAGAGGTGGAAGATCATGATGAGGTAAAAGTATAGATGGAGGATAAAGTTTCAAATAATTTAGCTTCTAATAATAAAACTTAAATATTTCATATTCATATATGCATTAAAATGAAGAAGGTCACAATGTTAATAAAACCTAAAAGAAAGTAAAACTTCATCAACATTGATATGGGTCAAAATCTACAAGTTCAAGCAAAGAACATAAATGAATCTCAATAATATGGTAAGAATATTATACATATATATATAATGCTTACTTTGGACAAATATTTTTTTCATTTATATTTTTATACTTTTGATATGGATGGTGTGGATATTTTTCTTAGATGACCTTGGTTAGAGGCTTTAAGACAATAAATAACAATGTGTAGAATAAGTTAATTACGATTTGGTAAAGTATTAAAAAAACTTCACTTTATAGGATATCACACTTAGAGAGGAATAAATAAAGGTAAACATAGAGCATGAACATGAATTTAAATATAGTTAAGAAGAACATAAGGAATATGTAGAAGAAAAAAAAGAATAATATGAATAAAAATTACAAGTAGAAAATAACACTTCATATGCTCAAGACATAAAGGCAATAGAAAAATAAAAGGTGGAAGAGGAAAATAAAGTGGAAGAAAAGGTTGAAAAGGTCAAAGTTTCATAATAGGATACTAAATTATTTGACTGATATAGAAACCCACATCATCATGAGAGGCAATAATCATGGATGCATAGTAGGGAGTTCCATATAAAAAATCATTATGGATATACATGGAATCATGAGAAAAATCATTATGGCTATAAATTGAGAAACAAATATAGAAAATGGAAAATTGGAAGTAATCATTATGGATATATATGGAAACCAAGGTGGATTTTTTTTTGTGGGTAGATTTATCATAACACATCATATTAGATGACCATGTTTAGATACTTATCACCCACTAATATAAAATATCGGTGGTTGGATGATAAACCATGAAGACAAGTGTGTCACGATTTTAGGAAAACTCATTATTTAGTTTCTTCATATGTTTTGGGGATGAAAATTATTACATAGGAATATGATATTATGTTGTATATGGGTTGATAGATATGTTGACATGTGGCACACATCATCCATAGATAGTATATTGGTCTATTATATTAGGTTATATTGGTAAATTTTAGAATAAAGTGTATTGATTAATGAGTTGGAATACATTAGGGTTATGTGTTTACATATTCATTAATAGTAATATATGTCTATATAAAGGAAATGAATAACATTATGAAGAATATAATTAAATTTGAGAGTACTATATTTGGTAGAATCATATTTTAGGTTGTGCCCTTCAAGTGGCATTCCCATATTGGGAGATATTGTGGAGTTATATCTTCTTTAAAGATTATTTGATGGTTTTTCCCTACCTTAAGGGTAATTGTCTATTTATGAATATATCACATATTTGGGAATATTTCATCACCAATATATATTATGTTGTGTTGATATACATTAAATTTAAATATTTATATTATTATATGTATATATCCTACCAATCCTAACACTTCACCTTTTTTTTCTTTTGATTTTATCCTTTCTTGGAGATCTCTCAAACATTTTACTACATTATCATATAGATTATTCTACACAAACATGACTTATTGGTATCCTCAATACCTCACTATTAAAAATAGTAATCTAGATCCAAAATTCACTC
>JARHVA010000551.1:1705000-1797500 GCA_037957365.1 Torreya grandis
CATCTCAATAAAATTCATATGATCCATCTATCATTACTCCTTCCCAAGTCATTCTCTAGGATCAAAATTTTACATAAGAAATCAAATATTCAAGTATTGATAATGAGCCAAAATAAAATAAAATTTATGAATGGACCAAAAAGAGTTAAGTTAAAAAACAAAAAGATTTTAAGCAATTTGAAATATCACAAAAAAATGTGTAAATAAAACTCCAAAAACTAACAAGAAAGAATAATTACAAAAGGAATATTTACAAAGTCAAAAGTTGAAAACAAAAAAAATTGAACATGATAAGTTACAAAATTAATTAAAAAATATCCAATTATAAAAATAAATTTTAAATAAGGCACAAAATTAACATGAAATTATACAAAAAAAACTAAGATAATCAGGTTCAATGAAAGCCTATTCTTGATCTCCCTTTAGTGGTTAATTTAGAAGTACAAGATGGAAATGTTTAATATTATTATGATGTTTATGATTATGAATCCAACATGGTTAATATGATATATTATCAACTACCCAAACTCAAATTCAACCCTTAAAATGACTATTTATCTCATACTTTATTCACACTCATTGGTCCAAGGGTATACCATGTTGATTTAAAATTAATAAGTAAATAGAATATAGATACAAAGAATAAATATTTTTTAGGTATTCCTAAATATTATAATGTGAACATATATTACAATACTATATCCCATATGGCATTTATGCACAATCTAATGAATAATATGGAAATATTTAGTACAAATATCTCACCACTTTTTCAAATAATGCAACATCACACTGATAATAATTTTGTAAATGGTATTGGATAGAAATATCATAACATTACCTAATAATAGACACTGATCAACAACACATCTTTTGCATAAATCAGGAAATCAATATTTTGATAACCATAGAAACATCATACATGATACAACACATTGTGAGAAACTAAAAAATCAAATTTATAAATACAAGCATGAGAGCATTATAATATTAATAAATAATCAACAAATATCACTTATTTTAATGATTTTAAACACATCATATACATATACAACATGTATAATATGTCCTAGATAAGAGGATTTAAATATTACAGTATACATGGAAGGGGATTATTACAAATACTTTCACATTGATACTACTAAATAAGAAACTATATGTAGTCTTATAATATTATATCAAAAGGGATATACTATCAATAAATTACATAATAGTGTAGATTGGGAAGAATATAGTATATATATATATCATATACCAAATAGCTTGTGGACCAAAGTGTGTCAGTACACATGTATGGATTATGTCTCATGTACATCAAGTATTATTTACATTGGGATAGTCATGGTTATAATAAATGGAAGCTACATTGGATATTAATAAATATTTCATAATTTTTTCACATGAAAAAATAATAATTAACATACCATATGATGGTAATAATTATCAAGATAATGTAATCTCTTTGAAGAAAATACAAAGAACAACATACAAACATTTAGAAAGCGAAGAATAATATTTCATGTTTTTTCATAAATTTAATTATTTCAATCCTAAAGAGAATGACTTACTAGATGATCATTAATAAAATAAAACTTTATAAAAAAATCTAAAATAATCAAAAAATCAAAAAATTAAAAATCTATTGTACATAACTCCTTGTCTTCTTATGCCTTAGTTTCTTTTAATTTTTCTATATGTGATCAATTTGATCAGTCTTATAAACCTTGGATATTTGTGTCTTTTTGGTCACTTGGCTCTATTTTTTCACCTTATTGATGTAAAAAAACTTAAATGATAAACAAATATTTCCATCATATGTCATTTAACATGTTTTCATAGTTTGAATAGATCAAACTATATTTTTTCCATCATAGTCAGTATCAACCAAAAATAGTCAAGATCAATTGTATCTATTATCTTAAACCTTTCAATACTAACCTATATAATTTTACACATTCAAATTTTAAAAATGAGTAAAAAATCTTAATACATCTTATTTTTTGATACTATACTCAGTTTCAGCTTACACAACACTATTATTCATATAAAATCTTCATTTTGTGTACTATATTGTTTATACATGCATATTACATATATTATAAAGTGTATATTTAATGAGACAAGGATGTACAATCACTCTCTAGCATCCATATTCCATCTCTCAAATTCATTTCCATTAAAATTCACATATACAGTGGGGGAATCTTGCTCATACATGGCTATGTCATCATATTCAGTGCATACTTTACCTCAACACATATTGTGGATTGTTCATATTCTTTCCCTTTCTCCTAATTTCAACCACTGATTTATTTCATAGTCTTTATTGTGCTTTTTTCAAAATAAAAATAAAAGTACAAAAAAATTTAAATATGGAAAAAAAAATAAAAACATTCAAAAAATCCAAAATTAAGACTTGAACATGATTAAACATATATTTTATATCATTGTTGTATATTATTTATCTCATGATTGTAGATGACATAATATTTTGTCTATCACACATGAATTTCACTAGTATTTATGAATGCTATGTAGGACATACCAATTTCACTTGGACTTAGATTTTAGACTTGCCTTTATCCAAATCCATGCCATGTTAGGGGCATCATATCCAAAGGTTATAATATTTATAGGTGTTACCATTCTATAGCTTCTATTTTTTGAGTTATATAATCTTTAAAAATTTATTTCTAACATCTCTATCTTACATTGTGTAGATGTGTGTGTGTGTGTGTGTGTGTTCACATTAAATATAATTGGTGTAGACTATATTTTTTGTTCTATACTGCATTGATGATTTTTCCTTTCTTTCATAATAGACTTAATATTGGTTACCTATTTTGTGGGTTACTTGGTGCTTATTTGATTTTTTTTTGAGAATCTCTAAGATATAATTTTTTGGTATGTGTGACATTTGAATATTTCCATTATTTGGGGCCCTTGGATTTGCGTGTGAAATCTTTACTTATAAAACATTTGAACATATCCCTTATCCTTATTATTTGACATTATATGACATTATTGTGTGTGTTTTTATGTGTTTATTGAGAATTTTTCGTTTTGTGAGTGCCATGATGTATATCATACATGAATTAATATATATGATTATTCTATTACAACTAATACTATGAGCGTCATTGATAAATTTATCTAGATTTGACACTTTAGGCCTTACTTCATTTGTTACACACATGATTTGAATGATACATATCTTACTATGATGGCATACCTTTTCACATATGTTGTGATATTCAATGATCATAACTTAATATTCATGATATATTTAACTTTCCTTTTGAGATGAGTGAATTTTAGGACACACACTTCACCTAAAAGGTTTAGTTGTATTTTTGTACAAAGATAAGCCTCTATAACCAAAAATAAACTATTTTTCATGTATAAAATACATTTTTAAAGAATTAGAATGGTTCAAAATTTAGTTATTGGTAAATATTATTGGGCATATGCCATGTATATGCATCCACATTATAATACCAAATTACATATTCATACATTTTTAGTGCATATCTATGGGAATATATGCACAAGCTTAAAATAAAATTACAAAATTTAGATATATTTATGGATTTTACAGTTTATCACATGGTGGCATGATACAAATTTATGCACACATCATATTATTCTAGATTTAAGGGGCATGATACTAATTCATGCCTTCATATACTAGTTTTTATCTGAGGCCATGATAAGGGAATGGATGTTATCCTTTCTATTTTGATCATGCATATATGAACTAGGGAAAAAAGTGAAAATTTAATCTAAAATCCATTTGTAGTGGTTGATTCAACTAAGTGCATATTTAAGATTGGAGATTCAGTGCCGTTGATCATTATATCTTACTAATACATTATAAATTCCAACCCATTTATTATATATTGGTGCCCAAAATTGCACTAAAGAAATTGAGCCCTTGTCAAGTTTAAATGCCTAAGTCCCTAGCCATATTCTTGTTTTCTAGTATTCATTTGAAAGGTCAAGTTCATGTTAAATGAGCTACGTGTAAATTAGTCCTTAGTATGAAATAGCCTTATTTGTTTCAGGGAAAGTGTTCTAAATTTTTTTTCAAGACCTATTTATTTTAGAATTTTTGTCTACGATAAAAAGTTCAAAGGGTACTTTTCCTTTAGGCATTTTACCTATGGCAAAAAGCCTGAAAAAATTCCATTTCTTTTGATGAAAGTATAAAGCCCATTAGTGTTGGAAATTTTGTCCTTGATAAAAAGTCTAAAAGAATTGCATTATGCTAGGAAAAAGTCAAGTCCTTATTTGTTTCAAATTTTTTATCCACAACAAAAATTTCAAATGTCACTTACCCTTTGGGAAATTTTCCCATGATAAAAATCCTGACAAAAGTCATTCCTTCAGCAAAAGTGCAAAATAGCTAAGTCCAATTCCTTTAGAAAAATACAAAGCTCAATTTATTCAAGGAAATTAGTTTGGACAAAATGTTTGAAACAATTGTCCCAATGAAGACAAAGATGCTGAGGACTGAATGTCTACTAGAAATGTGTTTGAGAAGGTTAATTTCTTTAGAAAAATTATCTCAGACAAAATGTCCAAAATAATTGTCCCAATAGACAGAGGGCTCGAGAGAAAAAGTGTTAAAAATAAAGAAAATCCCATAATAATTATTGTATAAAATTATCCTGACATAAGAATGCTAAGGACCCAAAGACCGAATGAAGATAGGAGTCATAAAGACCAAAAGGCCAAATAGAGCCAAAATGTAGATAGTTTGTTCAGAGCATTTGTACCCAAAGATTTTGGTTCAAGACATTTGTCCTCTACCTATCATTCAACATGCAATCCAAGGAGAAAATGATCCTAGCAGGTTTCATGTAGTTTGAGCAGCTCAAGGTCATGGACAAGTTAGTCCAAGCTTCACAAAATCATCAAAGATTTCAAGGATAGAGAAAATTTCATAGGATAAGTCTAGCTGGACCAAGACATTTTGCACATCACATATAAAAAAATAGGTTAGTTCACTTGTGAATTTTTATAATTTGGTTCAAAAATTATCTTAGACTAAAGGATTTATATGGAAATGATGTTATTCATACCTTGAATATCTCTTGTAAGTTTGGTACCTTGATGTTTTTTCTAACTCAAGATTCAAGCTTTCAAAAAGGATGAAAAAGTAGTGTGATGGCCATGCAAACATAATTAATGGTCACATGGATGTCAAAATTAATCTCAACTAGTATCCATTAGGGATTAATTTTGATGGTTGCATAGACGTCAATTATGGTCACACAAACATCAAATGATAGGTGCACAAACATCAAATTTAATCCATAGTGGATAGCCAATGACATTTGATTTGTGGGAAATGGGATCAATATTCCACATTTGGTCATTCAAGTTGAGATCAACAACATGATATGATTCTATAATTTTTAACAGATTTGTGAGAAAGTGTAAAGGAGATAAGTGGCACAACTTCCTGCCATAGATTAAATCCCAAACTTCTTTTAAAAATCAATGGCATGCATTTACTTGGGTGATAATAATCTAGTGATGCAAAATGAGAGTGGGATTTTCATCAAATCTTAAAATGAATGCAGTAATGCCACATGGAAAAAGGGCACTATCCTAGGCAAAGGACTGATATAATATGACCTTATGCAAGTGAATTGGTGAAACTTTCACCAATAGGACCAAGTTGACAAGGTTAAATAAAAAATGAGGTATGGTGACTCTACAAGAAATATAAGGGTGAACAAAACACTTATAGCCTGTTAGCATTATAGTTATGTTGTTTACATGCTAATATGAAGGGATTTATGCTCATTATAATTGATGATATGGATTTCTAGCTTGGAAATTTGCAAATTAAAAATTATCAAGAGGGTCTACAATTTGCTCAATTAGGTCAAAAGTTGAAAATAATGCATTTATGCATTAAAAAATGAAAGGTGCAAAATCAAACATATGACAAGTCAAGTTGGAGCCAAAAAGGTAAAAAGGGTCAAGTAAACATGGGTATTCTATCTTCTCATGTTTTACTCAAGTTCCTCCATTAGGAGAGATATTTCAAGTTTGCGAGATCAAGGTGGGCCACTCCAAATAAGATCACACAAGGGGCCACAGATCTAGAATATTCCCATAAAATCATTATAAGAGCAAGTTATTCTATGGAGTGCATGAGGGAGAGGGAAGCTACCCATAAATATCAATTTATCCAAGCAAGTGATAAGGGTGATCCTCAGGCAATTACGTATAAATACAAATGGTTTTTTTGCTTGCACTACAAATATTCTCTTTCCAACTCATTTGAAAGCATTTCCAACCAATAAATCAAGGGGTTTATTGAAAATATCCACCATTCCTTGAAAATTTAGTTACAAAAATAATTTTCCTTATGACTACATGAGGATCTCAGGCATGGCAAAGGACATATTCTAGCTAGAAGCATTTTGGTGGACATGAAAGTTTGATTTACAATTTTGAAAGTGGTGACCCATAGTTCTAGATTTAAAAAATGTATAAATAGGGGGGATTCTCATCTGTTCAAGTTTGTTTTTGGTTTTTGGTTATTGGTCATTATTTTAGGTGTCCATTTTCTCCAAGTCTAGGTTATGCAGAATTTGTTTGGGATCAATTGCTATATGTAGATTTTGTCTCCCTTTCTAAGTTTGTTGTAGTTATACAACCATTAGTAATTTTTGAGAGCATGTTTATGTCTCCCTTATCAAAATATCAATCTCACCATGATTTTTCCCATGGCATCATTTTGAAGTATTGATGTCTATAATATTTATTTTTGAGTTAATGAAAATGTTTGTGGTTCTTTACTATTTCCTATTGATGAAGTGCAATGATATATTTTACAAATATTGTTGATTAGATATCTAGTTTTATGTTCATTACTGCTTATCATTTTGAGCATGGATCTAGATTATAAAACCCTTTCTCTACATAATTTTAGAATTTATTGTTGAATAACTTATTAAGGAACCATATGTTTATGGATTTGACAGGGAAAAGCATTTGAAATATTAGTTTTAGTGTATGTTCTAGTCTCTCAAGAATCATTTTGTATTTATCATTATCTTGAATTTGAAAGTGTTTCTACATCTTTTCTAAGGAATATTTTCATGAAATACTGCAAGACACCTTGTTCTTTGGAAGCCACCAATGCACCACCCTCTATTTTATAATTATCCAATTGTTATACCATGTCCTACCCTATAAATAATACACCCTATTACATACTATAAGTGTTATTTGCCTTGAAAATGCATAAGACCTTACTTATTTGATTTTTTTTTTTAGTTTATGAATTAAATTATAGCATTATAGTCTTTTATTTGACCCTTGTTATTGAAGATTCTATAGAATGAAGATTGCAGTCTCTTTCCCATTGGTATTTAGTAGCTTGTATATGACTTAGAGAATTTGTGAATTTCATGTGACAACCCTTCATGGGTGGAGTGTGAGAACTTGTTTATGTCCTAGTAAGACTTTTTACTTATGCCAAAAATCCCCATGAAGGTTGAATTATAGAATCACTCCATGTGAGCAAGTTGCCCCTTAGGTCCTCTCACCTTGGTTCAAGTAGAGCCAGAAGTAGTAGGGAGTTTACCACACCCTCTATAAGTGCCTCTTAGTCATTTTTTGTGTTCATTCTAATCTTGATTCCAAACCCTTCCCTAACTACAATGACATACTAGTAGGTTTTTCATTAGTGTTTGCCATTTTATTTTAAGTATGCAAGGTCAAGTGAAAAAGGTGTATAACTAGGAACCAACATTATTCTGGTGCCATTGCCAGGGACTCAATTGAAATCCTAGTTACTTGTGTGTTGTTATAGACTCTTTTAAAGAGATAGAATTATTTCATGTTATGAAGTTCTTTACTGTTACTGCACTGATTTGACTATCTTGGTCGTCAATGCTGCAATACTCCACTAGGGACATGCTAGGAAGTTTTAAGGCTTTATAACTAACTTCTGATGTTTTCATTACAAAGGACTATTAATATTATATGTTGGGAAGTGTTTTTTCCATTTTTAACATTATTTCATAAATTTCATTGTCTTTGTTTTTAACTCTCATCATTATCTTCAGCAAGGTATGTTGTCAGCATGTATCACGATTATTTTGTTAACTATTATATTCTAGAATTATGATTCTAGTGGTGACTCTAATTTTTATCATCTAGTTTCAAGGAATATCATTTCTTAATTTAACTTATCTTTGATAACCTTTAATTTGAGTATTTCTTATTTTTAAATCTAGAAGGACTGAAATCATCCTTTATAAGTGACCCATCCAAGAAACTTATCTTTCCTTTAAGTATTCATCCAAGGAGAATGGGACAAGTTTGGAGGCCTATTGAAGGGAAAATTTTAGCTACTAGGGACTATTAAGATCTTGATAATTTTGAAAATTTTGTTGAGATCCCCATTATTGAGGACTATCATAGTTCCCCTACAAACTCTAAAACCTATAGTCTTGTGTATTACCCAGCTTCTTCTCAACCAGCTAAATCCCCTCCCAAGTTTAATCTAGAAAGTCCATCTCATTCACCCACTCATATCCCTTTGACATTTGTTTTTTATCCTCCCATTGAACCAATCATGAGGCATAGGGACCAAGATTAAAATGAGCATCCTATATTTCATGTTCCTATATTTAGGCCTATCAATTTTGATGAAATGGTAGGATATACTAACGAAGTCTCAAATAAAATAAGGAAATGCCTTCAAAATTTCTAAGGGAAAAATGTAGTGAGTGGTGATCAACACTTGAGAACTTTTCACAATATCATTAAAGATTATGAGGTTGAGTATGAGGATGTGTACATTAAGTTATTTATCTACACACTAGAGGAAGATGCTTGTGAATGGTTCAATTCCCTTCCCATTAGATGCATTGATTAATGGGAAGAGATGAAAAATATTTTTAAAATTTAGTATGGTGCTAGATTTGATCCCAAATTTCTTTTAGCCAAATTTGAAAACATTAAAAAGAATCCTAATGTGTGTGTGTAGGAATTAAATATAAGGTTCAAAAAAAATATGATGTGATTGCCTAAAAGCATTAGGCCTAGTGATATAACATGATTGATAAAGTATTATGACGCCTTTGAAAAAAAGGTTACATATTATTTAAGGGACAAGGCTCCCATGAACCTATGATTGGAATTCAATATGGACATCCAAATTAAAAATAACATAAAGGTTATGGGAAAGCCCATGAATAAGTGGACTAATTTAAAATTGATCAATCCAGAAAAGACACAGTCTACAAAGATAGCTAACCTTGAGGAGACTATTAAACCTCTAGCATCTGATATCAAATAAATGTCATACAAGTTGGCTAGAGCTAAGAAAGGGACCCCTCATGTGTCTACTAGTCAAGTTAGGGATCCAAATCCAAATCAAGAACAAGGAAGACCTGATTTCTATAATTGAGTTAATGATAGAGGGAAGAGGAATGAACATGAAGAAAGGATGGATAGAAACCAAAATAGAGGGGATAGAAAATAAGTGTCTGATCCTTTAAATACCAAGGTGAATGTTATAAACTATGACATTGATATTTATTGGTGTGAAAAGTGCTTCCTTCCCCATCCCCATGTGTTAATACTAAACTGATTGATGAAGATGTGGATGAACTTGAGTCTACATCATCTGATGAGATTTTGATGTTCAATTCTCAAATCCCCCAAAGTGAGATGACTACTTCCATGGAATTGTTGAGTGCTACTACTATTGATCAATGGGATTGTAGTTGAGAAGGTAAATGTCCCAACTCTTAAATTTTCTTATGACATTAATATGGCACAAGAATATGAATTACCCATTCATGATTTTGATTTCTTACACTCTATGATGATTAAAAACATGATGGGGGAATTCTATCAGTTGAGGACATGTAACTACTAATCAATGCATCAATTACCCAAGAGAAGTATGACTTGAGAAGCAAATATCAAGCTATTGATCATTAAGACATTACCCCTAAAAATATAAAATTAGGGGATGCTAATAAGGATGATAAGAAAACTAAAACATCCCTAAATCTTCCAAATCAATGCCCATTTCCCAATTTTCTAAGCTTAGGGGTGATCCAACAAAGAATATAGTACCCATGTTGTCTAGTATCCCTAGGGGTGCTAATGAGTTTAAACAAAATCCACCATTAAAGGCTAATGTTAAAGATTCAAATCCATCTCAACCTACTCCACTTTAGCCCTTGGGTGATTGTATTCCATCTAAAGGTATTGTTACCATTCCACCAAATACTCCTCTTCCTCAGTATAACATATGTGATATGGCCCGAGTATTGAGTTAACTAAAGTCATTATGCCACTTGTTAAATTATTAAGAATACTTGAAAATAGGAAGAGAGCATTTGAGTACTTAGAATTTGGTTAGAAGTCATTTGTGAATAAAATAGAGTTACCCCAAACACCCCTAGAAAGTGATGAAGAATCAAAAAATGTTTTTGAACCTATTTTGGAGGTCTATTTAGGGACTGCATTGGTACAAAGTTAGCTAAAAGTGGATCCATTTTATATAACCCTAATGATCAATGGTTGAATTATTCACAACTACATGTTTGAATCTAGAACTTCTTGTAATGTCATGAACTTAGGTGTCCTAAATGAAATTAGAGTTAAGATTACGTCAACCTTTGGCAAATGTTATGCCATGGACTCACAAGAGGTTCCACTTATTAGACAAGTCAAGGGACTAGTTGTACAATTGGTAGTTCATCTTGATAAGTATCTGAATATGGATGTGGTAGTTGTAGAATGCCTACCTATGTGGGGGATGTTGCTATCATGTAAATGGGTTTCTAGCATGGGTGGAAGTGTAAAAATGGACATGTCTTATGCCACCATTCCACTGGAGGGTAAGATGGTCAAGCTTTATATAATCCAAATATGTTTCATGTAATTTAAGATCCAAAGCATGCCCTTAATGAAGTGTTGTAAATTGATGTTGAATTGGGAAACTTTGTTGGGAATGTTGATGCTAGTGAATAGTCTATTATTCTTGATGCTGAACTTGACAAAGAAGGTGAAATTTGGAAGATGTGATTTGATGGAGCTTGCTCCAATCTTAAAAATGGATTTGGGATTATTTTTTATGCCCCCAATGGTAAATTTTTTATGTTTTATTTTTAGTTGTCCTTTGAGTGCATGAATAATACTGTTGAGTATGAGGCACTCTTACTTGGTTTAAGTATTTCCCATGAATATGGAATTAAAGGTTTGATTATCAAGGGTGATTTTGAGTTAGTGGTTAATAAGATCCACAATGTTTATGCCACCAAGAATAAAAGGTTGAAATAATATTAGAATTTTTTTTAGGATTTGCTTGAATTTTTTGATGCATTCAATCTATGTTATCATGATAGAAGTTTTAACCAAGAAGCTAACATACTTATAGGGCTAGGTGTTCAATTTGATATTACAAATATGAGCCTCATTATCAATATCAAGTGGAGGTTCTTATTAGGCCTTTAGTACCATATAATGTTCATCATTGATAGGTGTTTAAAGATGATGATCAAATCAAAAGGTTTCTAAATTGTGAGGCTAAATTCCATGATCAGCTCATAGACTTGGAATCTATGGTTTATGTTTGTGATGGAAAGGAAACCTTGTTTGGGAAGGATGTTATCTAGTTGAAGACAAACATGCTCCCAAGGGGATTGGTAAGTTTAGAATCATATTTTGATGGAGATGATAGAGTCAAATCAAGAGACTCATTTATCTCAAAAGACATGATGAAGTGTAATTTGTGTTCTCATGAAAATCCAAGAGAGGTTTGGCTAGGTGCTCACCTGAGTACAATTGAGAAGCAAGCTTACATGAATCATGGTATTATTATAAGCTAAAAGCATATAGGTAATATTTGTTCTAACATGTCATCCCATTATAATTTGATAACAAGCCTTTCAAGCAGAAATAGAGACCTATTAACCCCATCTTGGCCACTAAGATGTGGGATGAATTAAAGAAACTAAGATGTGGTGGTATCATTCAACCCATTAGGTGCCATCATGGGTGGTGAACTTAGTCCCTATGAATAATAAGAAAGGTGATATCCACTTGTGTGTGGATTTATGAAATTTAAACAAGGCTTCTTTAAAAGATAATTAACCCCTACCCAATATGGAGAACTTATTGTAAAGTGTTACTAGATCAGAGATGTTTTCCACATTAGATGGATTCTTAGGGTACAACCAAGTTATGTTGAAAGAATCCAAGAGATCCAAGATTACATTCACAATGCCTTAGGGAATGTATGTATATATGAAGATGACTTTCAGATTGATAAATACTAGTGCAATGTTCCAATGAGATATGGATGTTGATTTTATAGGGATAATTAACCAATTCATTACTGTGTATCAAGGTGATATCACTATGTACTCCAAAACTAGAGAAGAACATTTGGAGCATTTGGAAAAAGTGTTGATCAGATGCAGGGACTTCAACATTTTACTTAATTTGAAAAAGTGCCACTTTGGAGTACAAAAGGCCAAGTTATTGGGACATATAATGTCTAGGGATGGTGTCATGACTGATCCTAAAAGGGTCAAATCCATTGACAAAGTGCATATCCCATAGTCCAAAAAAGGATTTTAGTCTTTCTTTGTACAAATTAACTTTTTAAGAAGGATTGTGTCTAATTTTGTAGAGATCACTTTGCCTATTAATTCCATACTAAATAAGGACAAGACCATCAAATGGGATGAAAAGGCCATGTAATCATTTAATGACATCAAAATATATTTAAATTCTACTCCTATCTTGTCCATCCCTGATTATGTAAAGCCTTTCTAGATATTCTCTTTTGCATCATACAATACTATTGTTGATATTCTATTACAAAAAAATGAAGATGGTCATGAGCATCCCATAGATTTATTTAGAAAATATATGCAAGCTCCTAGATTGAACTATACCATCATGGAAAACCAATCTTTCACTCTCTTAAAATGTATCAAGATGTTTAGGCCTTATATTATGAGTTCAAAGATTATTACTTATGTTCTACATACCATGGTGAAGGACATCTTGACTCAGACTGGAGTATCTAGAAAGAGATGCAGGTGGGTCAAAAAGTTACAAGAGTATGACATAGATATTTAGACCACCAAGTTAGTAAGAGGGATGGGTCTAGCCAAGCTAATAGTTGAGAACAATTTGAGAGATGTTGAGGTAAACACTGATATTTTTAATATTGATGATTTTTTGAGTCAATTTAACATGTCTTTGTGGTATAGAGATATTGTTTACTAATTTTAAAATATCATTTATCCTAATAACTTGGATAAGAATAAAAGGATAACTCACAAACTTATCTCCCAAAAATAGCTCTTGATTTAAAGTGGACTAGCATGGAAGAATCTAGATGGGGTTCTCCTAAGATGTGTACTAAAAGAATAAATTGCTGACCTGATTGAAGGCTTTCATAATAGAGTTTTTGGTGGCCATTTTATGCCTAAAGTCGCATCTCATAAAATTCTAAGATCTGGTTATTGGTGGCAAATGTTGTTCAAATAGTAAAAAAGTGTGAGAAATGTTGGCACTTTGCTGAGAAGATGAAATCTTTAGGTTCTCTTCCCTTGTAGCTTGTGATGATTGAAGGCCCATTAAAATAATTGGGAATGGATTTCATTATATAAATTATTGATTTTTCAAGTGATGGACATATATGGATACTAATTTCAACCAACTACTTCACAAAATGGGTTGAGGTGGTCCCTACAAAGAAGGCTACACACCAGGTGGTTATGGATTTTTTGCTAAATTAGATTATTTGTAGATTTGGTGTACCTATTAAGGGTATTGATGATAATTATATGAGATTCAAATCTAAACCTCTAGTGGCATTATGAAAAGAGTATGGGATTGAATTTAACTATACTTCTAATTACAACACTCAAGGGAATGGGCAAGTGGAATCAAGTAAAAAGAACTTGCTCAAGATCATCAGATGAACATTGGAAGCAAATAAAAAGAAGTGGGGTGAATAAATAAAGTTTTATTTATAGGATGATAGGATCATGCCTAAGAGAGCTACAAGAAAAAAGCACTTTTGAGCTTGTTATGGAGCTCAAGCAGTTATACCTATGAATTTGTAGTTACCCACTTATTAACTCATGCAACTAAAAGATGATGAGAAAATCAACCACTATGAGAGTAGGATGAACCATATTATTGATCTTGATGAAATTTAAATACAAGCTCATGAAATACACCTCAAGTTCAAAGAGAAGCTAAAGAAGATATTTGATAGGAAGGTCACTCTAAGAACCTTCCAAGTAGGTTATTTAGTTCTACTTTGGGACAATAAGCATGAGGAAAAAGGAAATCATGGAAAATTTGATACCTTGTGGAAGGGTCCCTAGTCCATTGACTACCATATTAGGGAGCATAATTTATTTTTGAAAGACTTGGATGGTGAAATACTGGATCTGCCAATCAATGACAAACATCTAAAACACTTCCTTAATTAAGTCCTTAACCTATGTACCATAATTATATATTATTTTATTTTATTATTATTCTATTACTTTGTCTCCCCTCTTCTTTGGGCTTTGTTTGTATAGTTTCCCTTTGTGTTTCATTATATGTTCATTTCTAGATCCTCTTGATCTATTTTTGTTAAGTCTACCATGTTATGAGTCTTAATGAGTGTTTGCTAGTGAAATTTTAAGTCTTAACTCTCCGACCCAATGGATTAGTACCTAGTCTTACATTTTGGGGTTCTTTACACATGTGCAATGGGTATGCATCCCTAGGTGAGAGCCAATGTTAGTGCCCAAAATTACACTAAAGCAATTGAGCCCTTATTGAGTTTAAAATCCTAAGTCCCTAGCCATATTATTATTTTTTAGTGTTCCTTTAAAAGTTTTGGTTCATATTAAATCAGATAAGTGTAAATTGGTCCTTACTTAATGTGAAATAGCCTTATTTATTTTAGGGAAAGTGTTCTACAAAAAAATTGAAGACCTATTTATTTTAAAAAAATTATCTATAGCTAAAATTCTAAAGGGTGTTTTTCCTTCGGGCATTTTACCCATGGAAAAAAGCTTGAAAAAAATCTATTTCTTTTGACAAAAGTGTAAAGCCCATTTCCATTAAAAATTTTATTTGCTACAAAAATTCTAAAATGATTGAATTATGTTAGGAAAAAGTCAAGTCTGTATTTGTTTTGGAATTTTTGTCTATGGAAAAAAGTCTAAAAGGCACTTTCCCTTTGGTCATTTTACCCATGGAAAAAATTCTAACAAAAGTCACTCCTTAGGTAAAAGTGCAAAAGTCTAATTTTCGGTAAAAGAGCAAAGTCTAATTCCTTTGAAAAAATGTAAAGATCAATTTCTTTGAGGAAATTGTTTAAGATAAATTGTACAAAAAAAATTTCTTGATGAAGATAAAGATGATAAGGACTAAATGTCTATAATAAAAGTGTTTGAGAGGGTTTATTTCTTCAGGAAATTATCTCTAACAAAATGTCCAAAACAATTATCCTAATGGACAGAGGGCCTAGGAGCATAAGTGTTGAAAATAAAGAAAAACCCAAAAAAATTGTTGTAGAAAAATTGTCCTAACATAATAATATCAAGGACCCAATGATAGAATGAATATAGGAGTCCTAAAGACCAAAATGTTGAATAAATCCAAAATGTAGATAGTTTGTTCGTAGCTTTTATACCTAGAGATTTTGGCTCAAGCCATTTGTCCTCTACCCATAATTCAACATGAAATCCAAGGAAAGAAGGATCATAACAAGTTTCATGAAGTCCAAGTAGCTTGAGGTCATAGACAAGTTGGTCCAAGATTTAAAAAATCATTAAAGATTTTAAGGATTGAGCAAAGTTCATAGCATACATCTAGCTGGACCAGGCTATTTATCATGAATAAATAAATAGGTCAATTCACTTGTGAATTTTTATAAATTTGTTTAAAAATCATATTAGACTAAAGGAGTTATATTGAAATGATATTCTTCATACCTTTAATATCTCTTACAAGTTTGGTGCCTTCATGTTTTTTATAACTCAAGATTCAAGCTTTCAAAAAGGATGAACAATTAGTGTGATAACCATGCAGACATCATTAACGGTCACATGGACATAAAAATTAAGCTTAGCCATTATGCATTAGGGCTTAAATTTGATGGTCATATAAATGTAATTGATGGTCATGTGAATGTCAAATGACGGGTATGCATACATCAAATTTAATTCATAGTGGACAGCCAATGGCATTTGATCTGTGGAAAATGAGATCGATGGTCCACATTTGGTTATGCAAATTGAGATCAATGACATGAGATGGTGCTATAATTTTCATTGAAGTAGGCTTAGAGGAAATAAGTGGCATAAATTCATACCATAGATTAAATCCTGAGCTTCTTTTGAAAATCAATGGTGTGTGTTCACTCGAGCGATGATAATCTAGTGGTGTAGAATGAGAGTGGGCTTTTCAGCAAAGCTCAGAATGAATGTGAGACCACCATGTTATAAAAGGGTGATAGCCTAGTAAAAGGAATAATAGAATAGGACCTTGTGCAAGCTAGTTGGTGAAGCTTTCACCAATAGGGTTAGGCTGACAAGGTTAAATAGCAAATGTGGTATGGTAACTCTATAGGAAATCTGAGGGTAAATAAAGAACTTGTATCCTATTATCATTAATGCTATGTTGATGACATGCTAATATGAATGGATTTATGATCATTCTAATATATTTATGCATTAAAAATGAAAGGTGTAAAATGAAACATATGACAAGGTAAGTTGGATCCAAAAAGGTGAAAAGGGTCAAGTAAACCTGGGTATTGTATCTTCTCACATTTTACTTAGACTCCTCCATTAGGAGAGATATTCTAGGTTTTCAAGATCAAGGCAGGCCACTCCAAAGAAGATCATTCAAGGGGCCATAAATATAGAATATTCCCATAAAATCATTGTAAGATTAGGTTTCTTCATGGCATGTTTAGGTAGAGGGAATCTATCCAAAAATCTCAAGTTATCCAAGCAAGTGATCAAGGTGATCCTTAGGTAGTTGTGCATAAAGATAAATGGTTTGTTTTCTTGCACTATGAATATTCTCCTTCTAGATCATTTAAAAGAATTTCCAACCAATAAATCAAGGGGTTTATTGAAAATATCCATCATTACTTGTAAAGTTAGTTGTAAAAATCATTTTCCTTACTGTTGCATGAGGATCTCAAGCATGGTAAAGGGTATATTCCATCTAGAAACATTTTGGTAGACTTGAAAGTTTGTTTTACAATTTTGAAAGTGCAACCCATAGTTCTAGATTTGAAAAATGTATAAATAGAGGGGTTTCTCCTCTATTTAAGTTTATTTTTGGCTATTAGTTGGTCATTATTTTAGGTGTCCATTTTATCCAAGTCTAGGTTCTATAAAAAAAATTCTAGGATCAATTGTTGTGTGTAGATTTTGTCTCCCTTGCTAAGGTGGTTACAACTATACAATCATTAGAAAGCTTTGAGAGTATGTTTATGTCTCCCTTGTCAAAAGAGAAATCTCACCATGTGTGTCCCCATGGTATCATTTTGAATTATTGATTTATGTAATATTTATTTTCAAGTTAAAGAAAATGGTTGTGGTTCTTTGCTATTTCTTGTTGATGAAGTGCAGTGATCTATTTTACAAATATTATTGACTAGATATCCATTTTTATGTTCATTACTAGTTATCATTTTGAGCATGGATCTAGGTTATAAAACCCTTTCTACATCATATTATAATTTGTTACTGAATAACTTGTTAGGGCACCCTAGGTTTATGGATTTGATAAGGAAACTAATTTGAAAGATTAGTTTAAGTGTATATTCTAGTCTCTCAAGAATCATTTTATATTTACAATTATCTTGCATTTGAAAGCATTTCTACATCTTTGCTAAGGAATATTGTCATGGAATACTACAAGACACCTTGCTATTTAGAATCCACCAGCATGCCACCCTCCATTTTATAAATATGCAACTTTTATACCCTATTTACCATACAAATAATAGACCCTGTTGCATACTATAAGTGTTATTTGCCTTGTAAATGCATAAGACCTTGTATATTTGAAATGTGTTTGTAGTTTGTGCTTTAAATTCTAGCATTATACTCTTTTATTTGACCCCTGTTATTGAAGATTATATATAATTAAGATTACATTCTCTTTCCCATTAGTATTTAGTAGATTATTTATGACTTAGAGAATCTATGCATTTCATGTGACAAACCTTCATGGGTGAAGTGTGAAAACTTGGTTATGCCCTGTTCATACTTATTCTTTATGCAAAAAATCCCCATGGAAGTTTAATTATATAATCTCTCCATGTGAGCAAGCTACCCCTTAGGTCTTCTCACCTTAGTTTAGGTAGAGCTAGAAGTAGAAGTGAGCTGACCATACCCTTTTCAAGTGCCTCTCAGTCATTTTTTGCATTTAGTCTAATATTGATGCCAAATCCTTCCCCAGCTATAATGACATACTAGTAAACTTTTCATAAGTGTTTGCCATTTTTTTTCAAGTGTGCAAATCCAAGTGAAAGAGGTGTACAATTGGGAACCAACACTATACACATTCACTTCTAATTTTGGATTGATCATACTCAATTTTAATGGTTCAATAGAGGAACTAATCTCTACAAGTACTTTATGGGAGACACCAACTCTATAATGATTCAAGGAAACATCATCTCCAAGAAACATCACAAAATCATCATCAATTTCACACATATAAGTGTAAAATTTCCTTGAATTTTAATATATTTATAAATTAATTTAAATTTCAATTTTTGATTTCACATATGGACATTAAATAATTTTACATCACTACAAGATTTACTATAGACTACCTTGCATGTTTGGAGCTTTCTCCAAAAGGCAAAGTGTGTTGTACACATTAAGGTATATATTTTATTTTACTCTAGTACTTTCATTTCTATATTATAGTGAGGGAGAAAGGGTGAAAATGTAGATGCTCAAATTTGGTCATGAATACATGATAAATTCATTTTTTGCCTACACTTACTTTAATTGACTTGATTCCTTAAAATGGTCCTATTTTTCCACCTCACTCTATTTTAAGTACTTGTACAAGCCCATCCATTATAAGTTTATGATTTAAAACTACACAAATATTCTTAATTATTTCAAACCTCTAAGCATCTGTATACATATTTTAAATTCTCAAAATAAAATATCACCCTCCACATGTCATATTTGACCCATATGGATTGGGATTGGCAGGCAATCTTGACCGTACAAGTTAATCTTTCCCTTTACCTAGAAACAAATATTTATAAAATTTAAACCTTCATTTATAGGTTGGTACATATTTTTAGGATAGGTAACATGAGGTTTCACCCTTTTGGATTGGTATAAATACACTTTTAAGCCACTTAGTATACCACTTGGCAATTTCACTATTTAGGCACACTTATACTTTTGCACACTGATCAAACCTTTCTTATTCTTCCCAAATTTGATTTTATTCACTTGAATTAAATTGGCTAATTCAAGGGTCTAATATATCTGAGTTAAGAAAAATAATTATCAAGTATTCAAACCATCTCTTAATGCATACATGTCGTAAAGGATCATTATTTCACTAAGCAATATAGGTGGGAGAATTACATGAGATTGATTCTTATTTAGAGTATTCTAGATATGTAGGTAATGTTCAATCATCATGGGGGTGATTAGGGTTAGTTCAAAAAATTAAACTCCCCCTTTTATTTTTTAAGGTTTTTAGTTATCACAAGCCCTAGTGAAGTTTCAACCTTAAAGATGTCATTTGCAAGTCATTCATGCAAAATTGGATGTTAAAATTACACATAAAATCACATTTAAAGTAGCTAAAAATGACTATATCATCAGTTTCCTATTTTTTCCTGAAGGTCACAATTAATAAACATATGACAGTAGTGTCAGTTGATTCTGAATGGGTTTTAGTAAATTTTGACCCAAAATAATGATATTTTTGTTTTAGTTACACATGCATGATCAATTATTAGTTGATCATTTCTAGCCATACTCAGTGACACATAGTAAACCTAATGGGTATAAATTAGTTAATTATTCTTCTCTTATTTTTATTTCCATATTTGTCTTCTCTTATTCAATTATGTTTTGTTCATTTCAGTACTTTACTTTCATTCTACTAGTTACAAGTCATTCACATCATTTTCTACCCTTCAATTCATTTTATCTAAATTATATTTAATATCTTAACTAATTATAAATTATAATAAAATATTTGGAATACATAAAGGTATATTTTAAATAAGGAAGAGGAAATAAAAAAGAAGATGCCCCCAAATGTAAAAAAAAAGGTCATGAGACCTCTCTATACACAAAAAAAGGAGAAAATTTTGAACATTGCCATAAATAAGGAAATAGGTTATACAAAGAGCACTAGTGGATATAACAACAATCACATATTTATTAGATAATGAATAATAAATGAGACTTCAACATAAACTTTTACTATGAAGAAAGAGCAACAATCCTAACAAATAAAATTTTGGCCTTTTATAAAATGCATTACACTACCAATCCCATAAATGTAAGATTGGAGTAAGCAATTAGAAATAATATTATAAATAAATTTTGGAATAAGAAGAATAAACGTGTGAAAATTTGGAAGATAGAGATATCGAAAGAATAGTTGTTGTGGTTGTGTTGAAGTAAATAGGTCAAGATGAAAATGAATACTAGAGTAAGAGAATATAATAAAGACTATGAAGGAAATAAAACATTTAAAACCCCTTATAAGAAAAAATATATGTTTTCAAAAGTCATTTATACTAATTTTATCATATAACATAAAAAAATAGTGTGAACAAGATTAAATGGAAGATGCGTCACCATTCACCAATTAATCTCCATCACCAACCATTTCTCCATCTTAACCATTTTCTCCACTTATCCATCACTCAAAGATGGAGGTGTTTGACCTAACCATGAAAATTAAAATTGGTGTGCAACCTAATAATAAACAATCTAAAACTCATCTAAATCTATTAGTATTTATATAAGACGCAATACTACATAAAAATGAGCTTGTGTCTAAGTGCATGCTCTTCAAAATTTACGTTTAGATTCTAGTATGACCTATTATACCTATGATTATTCCCAATACAACACAACTTATATGGGATAATTTGGTGATGTTTGTAAAAATTCATGAAGAATGTATAAATAACATAAGGCAACACCTACATAAAAAATGCTATAAGGTTTTGTAAAATGATAAGAAAAACATACATTATATGGACAAGGAAGCTACAAAAGAGGATATTTTTATTTTAGAGAAGACATAAAAAAATTAAATTCAAATAGGAGTGTATCTTGAACATGACTCTTCATCTTGACACATGTCATGCTCAAGAAGTTTTAATTTCTTTAGATAATTATTTTCTAGATCTGTTATTGTAAACTATGCTTTAAGAGACAATACATATGGTTCTAGGGATAAATGACCACAATTTATGAAGGAGATTGTAAGCTACCAAATAATGTCTGATCAACTAAAAATTAATTATTTGGTCTCCAAGCTTTGGGAATAGTGGGAACAATGCAAGAAACTATATGATATAGTTATGCACATATAGAAATGGAAAGACATATTTAAAAATGTGATTTGTACTAGAGGAGTACCAAAAATAATTATTGGAAGATAAAAATTAGGCTAATAAATTGAGGGAAATCTCTATTAATGAACCCTAAACTATGATGTAATTTTTAATCATATTCATAATTTAGTCAACAGGGAAAATAATATAAATGTATAGTTGTCAGTAGAATCACATGATGTAAAATTTGCACTGACATGCATCATTTTAATGGTGAGTTATGAGTATGTGTTGGCTAGGATATGATGTTTGAAAAATAATATTCTAGTGGAAGAGTTTTCTATTATTCATGCTCAAAGACAATGAGATATTTTTGGCCTTAAAAAAATCAAATTAACCATTGACAAGTATCGAAAAATTATGTCATAACTTGTTGAGGATAACCTCAAATAAGAAGCTAAGGAGGATGTAGAATTATTAACATGTTTTTTAATGGTAAAATATGTTATGGAAATTTGGAGGAGCTATAAAAAATATTTAGTTCAGGTATATTTAACATACAAGCACTTTTAGATATCCCATTCTTTCAACCTTCGTTGAAGATTATTAAACATCTATAAGAAGGTCCACAAAATAGTTATAAATATATAAATCACAAACACAAAAATCACCTAATAATGATAATGTTTAAACATACTCATAACATTGAGTGACACATGTTCCCTCATCCTCCCTTGAATTAAGTATACATGAGAATAATTTCAATTTTTATAACACTTCAAAGTATTTTTAAGGGAAAAAGGCCCAGTAAGCAATGTTGAGATAGATGAAAACATTTAATGGATTGCATATAATATATGTAAAATGTTCAATTTTAAATAAATTAAATTATAGTTGGGATGTAAATTACATGAGGCTAAAATCATATGGTGATAATTTAATGTAAATTTTATGTCCTGAAGATTATTCGGTAGACATTATGAAAAATATTTTGTTATCTTTTTTTGTAAATTTGTGAATATAAAATGTATATCATTTTATAAGAAATATATAAGCCAAATATGTGAGTGAGCTCATATTAAATATATTTATAATAGGAAATAAATAATTTTAGACATATAAGGGCCAAAAACATGCAATTAATAGAGAGGATAGTAAAAAAATCTATAAAATGCATACATGTAAAATTGTCAAGGTTGATATCTCTTTGGCCATGATAAAATTCAATGTAATTGATGGACCAAAAAATGATGTGAATTTTATATTACATTGGTTTCTACATCATTTTACTTTCCTTTTTTTATCTTATTTCTTAACTCATAGGAAATGCCACAAACTATTGTAAAATACAAATTGTGTCTTAAGTCTAGTAAAATTAATATGTGCATAAGAATGCAATTAGATTCATTATACTATATATAACTAGATTAAGACTTTAGACTAATTTTTTATCATGTCCTTAAATTAATCACTATCAAATTTTCTTGATAATATTATTTATATTAAATCTTTTAATACCAAGATTTCAATGTCATATAAAATCTCTGATGGTGGAATAGACAATCCCAAATCTCTAGTATTAAACATAATTTGTTATTATTATATACAATACTAAAGTTATAATTTAATAGAAACCCACCTAAAAATTAAAATGTATGTAGAAACCAATGTAATTTAACCATTTTAAATATAATTACATAAGCTAAAATGATTGTATATAACCCCTAGAAAAAAAACTCTATACTACTACATAATTTTAATGTGCCAATGCAAAGTGTGGGGTGTATACAAAGAGTAAATCCCCATAATAAATTAAATGGAAGGTGTGTCTTATAGACATAAAAAACCCTTCTTTTTGAACTACAAGTACATTAAATTAATTAACAGTCATACTTCATGAACTATTTTCATAAAAAAGTTTATAATTATAATTTTTAGAAAATATAATTATACACAAATTCTAAAAATAACATAATATAGGTACCTTGTATACATAATAATTTTAAATTTTAACATTTAATAATGAGTTATCTCTTGTAGGAACCTATCAAGCTTCAATCTCTTTGAGTGCATGCCTTAAAGGGTACACTAGGAAAGGGGTGGGAAGACTTTTGGTGCTTCAAAAGATTGTTGTCCCCTATACCATTACCTAAAACCACTACAATTCATTTTTATCCAATTGTATGAGAAATTCAAATCCATTTACCCACTTCTCTAAGTAATTACCCTTCTAAAATATCCCCTAATTAAGAAAACAGATTTTTTATTCATTTTCTTACTATGTCGGCCAAGTCAATCTTGTTAGGGATTCAATGCATATTACAGAACTACGTCAACCTAGCTGACCTAGTTTGAGACTTGATGGCTACCTTTCCCACCTAAAAAAATTGAGTCAGTCAATCATGTTGGATAAATTCTTAGGATGTTGGATAAATTCTTAGGAGGGTTTAGGGTAAATTATTGGTTATATATACCACCTCCACTTCAATATAATATGAGTAACATTCAATTTTTATACTATTATAGCTTGTAATTATATAAATTCTACACTTGAGGAATCATTCCTTAGGGTTTTCCTTGGAAGGAAAGAAGTTTATCTTGTGGGAAAGTCTTGGATACAAAGTATGAGTCTTTTAGCCTAGTGTTGATTTCTATAGTGTGATCCCTACAAGCCAAAACAACCTCTTACAAAGCACCATTGTCCAAGGAAGATATTGAGGCATGATAGGTTCATTCAATTTAAGTATTCTAAACTCTTACTCTTTCATGTTTTTAGATAGATATTATAGAAGGTAATAGGTTGAATGTTTTTCTACTTTCTTAGAATTACGTTTACATTGACTTCAGTAGATTTTTCATTTGCATGTTATGTTTTTTTGTTAACTATGCTCCTTTGTGCCATAATATTTAATGAGCACTAAATTTTATTTATTTTATGTATTATAGGCCTATCTAGGGTAATTTTATAGTACTACTTGACTAGATGATTTTTAACCCTCTCTAGTGGTGTTACGTGATAAGGGATCCCTTCGATAGGTTTAATGGATCCAAATTGGTCATGTCCTAATATAAATAGCTATGCAATGAGTTGTTGGTAAGATTACCTTCTCCAATATTGGAATTAAATAAGTATGATAAGTTAAAAATACATCATACTTTTTTGCATACATTATGGTGAATCCAACATGAATATAACCCTTGAATTATTAATTTTCTAGTCATAGTTAACTAGATCAAACTAATTGATAAAGTTTTGTATTATAGTTCTCTTTCTCATCTAACTAGATCAAGTTGGTTAATTTGGTCTATTTTCTATCTATATTTTTAGTGTTTTTATCTAACTAGAATGAGCTGGTTGATCTAGTCAATTTCTCTCTTTGTAGATATAAGTTTTACAATCAACTAGGTCATGTTAGTTAACCTAGTTTTATCTTATCTTTATAGGGTCAATTTTTGGCTAACTAGATCAAACTGGTTGATCCCATTATTAAAATTTTCTTTTGAATATTTATTTATATCTAAAAAAATTGATCTACTATATTTTGTTATATGCAACTTTCATTTTTTAGCTTACTAAATCAAACCAATTGATCTAGTCATTTTTATGCTTTCTACATTTTATTTATAGTCAACTAAATTAATTTGATAGATATTTTTTAATATTCATATTTTCAATCTTCTCAATTTTTTTTATTAACTATGTTTTTAGTTTTCTACCTTTATAGAATTAAAAACCTTGCCTAGATGACCCAGTCAAAAAATTCAACAATTCTTCTAAATCAACTTATTTGATCTTATTATATCTTCTAGGTACATTCTTAACATATTAACATTTCCATCTACTAATTTTTTTTTAAAATATAATTGTTATTTTTCTACTTCAAAGTTTTTACTTGCTAATTTATTCAATTGTTAGTTCTATCAAATTATACACACAATAAACTAGATCGACTAGTTCAATCTTTTTCTATGTTTCTATTATTTACCAACCAAATAAATCAACTAGCTTGATTTTGTTTTTATGGGTCTAATTTTTTAACAGAAAATATCAACTAACTTGATCCTATTTTATACCACTTGCTCAACTAGATTGACCTATGCGATCTTGTTTCTGTATGTTTCATTTTCTAGCATGAACAAATGAAATTAACCTCTATTTTCATAGTAATTAAAATCACTTTTACTTTTAAAATAAAAATTTGACTACTTGTTTATATTATTTCAAATATTAAAACTTGGTTTTTGACAAATTGTTTTTTGCCTTTATTTTCATCTTGTTTGGTTTTCCCTAGAGACTATGTACCAACAATTTTAAAACTATTTATCTAATGTTGTGAGGGCCACTCAATATTTTGTTTATGGTCCTTATCTATTAGTTACATATCATGGTGTGAGGGTATTTTATCAATAATCATATCCATAATAAAAATCTAAACATGGTATTTATTTTCCATGTACCTCATGATATTTTGAAAATGCCTAGGATTTCCTTTTTTATTGAACTTTAAGAATCCAACCATCTATTTGATTGTGTGGTGAATTAATTAGTAGTTAACACCAATAATATACTTATATATTAACTTTTAAATTGGGTTTATTTGGATATGGTAACATCACTTCATCTATAGTTATCACTCTAAAACATTGGACTATCACTATCCAATATACAAGCTAGTATCTTTGAAATCCCAAATTCTCAAACATAACCTTGAGCACAACCTCCTAATATTCTTTTCAAATAATTGGTTAGCATTATTAGTTATAAAAATTACATTTTTTTGCTTGTTATTTACTATTCTATTTTGAATTACAAACTATATCATCCAACATTTAAACAAGTTATGTGTTGTGTGTTTCAACTACATCGATCAACTCAATCTAGTTGCTTGTGTGCTTACTTTACTTCTATTTTTAAACTAAATCTTCTAGTTTTAATAATTTTTTTTTACAAGAGTATAGACTTAGATATAATAGCTTGATCTAGTATATTTATCTTTTATCCTTTATACCCAACTAGATTGACTAACTTGATCTAGTAAATTTCTCTTTTATCCTATATTCCCAACTAGATCTACAAGCTTGATATAATAAACTTATCTTTTATCTTGTCTACCCAATTATATCAACCAAATTGAACTAGTAGACTACTATTTTATCATGCCTACCCAACTAGATTGACTAATATGATCTAGTGGGATGCTCTTTTATCTTATCTACCTAACTAGATTGACCAAATCAATATATTAAACTTCTCTTTTTTCCATTTACCCAACTAGATCAACTAGATCGATCTAGTAGACTATTATGTTATCCTATTTTTAATAACTCAATCAACTAGCTCGATCTACTCAATTATAGACTATTTTGTTACCCTATTTATTTTTATATCTAGATCGACCAACTAGATCTAGTATGTTTCTAGACTGTTATGTTATCTTAATTTTCTAACTAGATCAACCAATTCAATCTAGTTAGTTTCCAAATTATTCTATCATGTTTTTTTAAGACTAGATCAACCAAATTGATCTATTCAATTTCTAAACTATTCTATTATCTTATTTTTACAACTAGATCAATAGCTCAATCTAGTCATTTTCCATACTATTTTGTTATCTTATTAGTCTAACTAGATCGATCTAGTTGATTTTTACCCTATAAACTTTCACTTGTCTATTAAGTGTCTGAATAAGTTTATTTTACATCATGCACCATTTTTTTGATGCATTTTCATAGAAAAATCAAACTAACATGATGAATCTTAATAATTCATATAAAGACTCTAAGACACATCTATCCTATCATGTGGTAGATAATTTTGATCTTAGCAACATCTATTTTAATACTAACACCACTAATTATGGGACTCGTATCCATTCTTATTCTTTTAATCCTCTATTCATACCTATGGTAGATGATGAAAGTGACATTGAGTATATGGTTAAAATTATCCTTTTCATCAATGAAAACCCTCAATATTAGGGTAAGGATCCCATAGTCATTTATAACCTCATGATGAGACCTCACATTATATAACCCCCTTCACCTTCACCTAGATTTACTATAAGATTTGGGGCAACTCATCATATTACTTCTATCAAATTCTTCTCTTCTCTCATGCCTTATTATGCTAACATGTCACCATTTTCCATTCCTTTTTCATCTTCCATGCCAACTATTTCCAAAAACATTGTAGGTGTGACCTTTAGTGGGTCTACTCAAAATTCTTACATTAATACAAAAATTAATGAAACTACTAGTGTATCTCAAACTATCAATGCCTCTCATACTAGTAATGCATCACATGTTGTTTCCACTAGTCAAAATACCATTAAAACTAATCAATTTGTATTATAAAATTCAAATCATATGGCTACTTTTCAAACTAATAGTGCCAATCAAATGATGCAAATGCAAAATCAGTTAATGCATTTCTAAATCATCCTCAACCTACTCAATGGGGGATACAAAATCCTAATGCCCCCACCCCCCTATAGATGTACATGACAATCTCATACCACAACCTCCACTTCTTAACAAGGCTAATAAACATTTACAAAATAAACCTCTAGTTCCTCAAATTGCAAACATTGACATAGGTGCATAGTTCCAACTATCACTTATAATAGATCTAATATACGGCCTTGCATTTGAAAACCTTTGTAAACTTATATGAATATTGGATTAAACTTGATACTCTCATTACCACAAAGTTCTTAGCTAAAACATTTTTAAGTGATGATATCGACTAGTATAATCAAATCAAAACTCATTATATCTCTAGCTTGGAAGATAGTCAATGTATTAGTTCAATAATTCTAAAATAATGAATTTACTAAAACCAACCTAGCTCATTCTATCAATTGTAAACAATTAGAATCCAAAACAGCCCAAGTATTCATAAAATGGTGGAAATAATTATTTAACAAAGTTGAGCATAACATGTAATATGACATTCTCTTTCACTAATTCATTAACACTCTTCACCCTAAACTACAATTTCATGGGAGGGATGTTTCATCAAAATATTTAGAATAAGTCCTAAATCAATCCAAACATAAAGATTTTATTATGTGACAATTTGAGCCTTCACACCCTCTCGTAGGAACTCTAATACTTATGAAATATAAAAATAGACATGCAACTAATGATGGTGTTATAGATACATATAGTTACATACATAAAATTCAATCCATTACTCCTAATGGTCTCATGGAGCCTATTCTTTCATCATCAATTTCTGATAATTATCATCCTAATTCTACATTTTCTTAAACAAATAATGTACATATCCATAAACCACTTTCCTTAATAGAGATTCAAACTCATCTTCCTTGGCCTTCACCATGAGATATTCATCCTACTCACTCTACCAAACATCGGTATGATTCACATAAATTATTTTGTTTTCATGTAAGTTGGGGACATTCTCATGAAACATGTTTCAAACTAAGAAAGGTATGGCCATTCTCATGAAACATGTTACCAACTATGAACCTTTTATATGGAATATCCTCTTGAACCTAATTTTGATCATGAATCATCCATACGTACATGTCAACAAGATTATTAAGGGAAATAATGGCTCATGAAAGCAAAACTAAACATGAATCCCTTAATTAAGATAATGATCACCTAGATATTTACAAGGATCCCCTTCTTAATCATCAAGATAGTACTACCCAACCTCCACTACCAATAATGTCAAAATTTATATGGATCCTAAAGATAACATTCATGATGAGAATGTTGTTAATATGAATAATAAGAGGATAGAAGTTTCCTATATCATCTGTATCCAACTTCTAACTACAATAATTTTCCAAGTTTCTATATTATTCATTATTTTTACCCATCTCATCTCATAGAATTAGGGCACAAAAGAGAAATTTCAATCAATTCAACAAAATCACAAGTTTATAATCAAATGATACAATTAAACATTAACTCACATAATATTGATATAAATTATACCCCTACTTTAACCAAGCTACCTCACTCAGAAATTACAAAGTCATCTATTATTAGTACCTCTTCCTCTCATTCACAAGATACAACCAATGATTTAACCACATCATCTGGGTCAAAATAATTATAAACAATCTATCAACCCATATTGACTGGGTCCCAATAAAATAAACTTTACCAAAATCAATTTAAATTTAATTCTGATACACCCTCAAAGAATTTACTTCAACATTATGCACATTTTTTGGATAAAATTATAATCGGATATGATGAATGGGATCCTATAATTAAACTCTCACATATCCCTTCTCAAACACCTTTTCTATAACTTATGATAACTTGTCCTCATCATCATAATAATCTAATGCAAATTTTATTTTAAATGAACATCCCTTGCCCTCAACCTATGGGGCAAGAAGCCACTTTGTCTAGATTTTAATATAACATTATTCAATAGTGTGAAGAGATGTCTATCCAAATTGATGAAATAGTAGATATTTCTCTTTATCTCAAATTCACTATCACTTCAATGATCTTTGATGAAATATTTATTTTTTGGATGATCCTCCACTATTTATTAGTGTCTGAATAGGAGATATCCAAGTCAAACATGTTTTTATTGATGAAGGTTCAGGCACCTGTATGGCTTCTCTTTATTTCATTAAAATACTTGGGTATTATGAGTGTAATCTTAAATATACTTAAACTACATGTAAAATATATGACAGAAGATAATTTCATCCTTTAGGTTGTGTTTGGCTTCTGATCATAGATTCCCCTATCATGGTGTGCATCAAAGTCATGATATTTAAATTCCCACTATCATATAACATTTTACTTGGTCGAGCTTAGACATGATACATGAGAGAAGTATCTTATTTAGCATGTCATTGAGTTAAAATTACTTATAAAGGTGCTATATACAAGATTCAAGGAGACACCAATCCTTGTGATTTTGAAATTTTTTAAGAATGAGGTGTTTTTAAAATTCCCACCCTTGAATATTTACCTAGCATTCCTTTTCATTAGTCACAACACTTTAATTATCCTATCAACTCTATGATAGGATGTAATGGTCACCTTAAATTAATAGGTAATATACCACCAAATTTGTTAGATTTGGATGATGATGAACCTGATGAGATCAATTTGAAAACTAAAACTTATGATATCTCTCTCATCACAATATTTCTTAATTACCTCCTTTACAACCTTGATCTCATCAAAAAACATTAGATGAAATTTATGTCACTCTAAAAAAGACTAAAAAATCCATCTATCATGCCTCTTCGATTGATAAATTCATTGATGAATGTAATATTTATTTTCAAACTTGTAATTATGATTATGGGTATTCTTCAAATGATCCTCTTTTAGATAGATTTACTCAAGCTAAAGATGTAGAGATACTTAGATATCATTATTATTTACAACATTATTTTTGTTATGTTCAGTCTCCTTCTACTATACTTAACATTATTTCTTATTCACTTGATGTTCATAGGTTTTGAGATGGAGTGCACACACACACTACTTCTCATCCTATCAATATTGAGCCCCTTTGGAGTATGATTCTCAACCAGGATATAATAGTACCATTTTGGTTCTCTAGATTCTTATATGCTTACAACATACTTCCTCTAGAGATGTTAGATACTCTATGTTGACCCACTTTGATCTCATCTCTTACAATAACCCAACCTAGTCTTGATCCTAATCTAACTTTTCCTGTTATTGGTAATGTCATACTACCTTTGCCTAAGCTTGATCCTCTATCGACATATGGGAAGATGACCCATATTATGAGTTTCATAGGGTTTTTGGTCATTGGGAAAAGGATTATCATGCACATCATCAATTCATAACACAATAATGAGCTTCAAGCTCTAATCCTACTATAGATATCTAACCTTCAAAAGTATACTTCTCCTAGATGTACTTATTTTTTTCATAGAAATTACACATATTATTCCACTCATTACTAACAAAATCAATTGTAAATTGATACACTTCATCTAGAGAAGACACATTCTATCGATAAAAGCCTACCTCCTCCTAAGATACTTCCATAATACATCCCTAAATATGGGGAAGTTTATTGTCTTTGGTATCAATGTGCCACACATCATATAGATATATTTTGAGTGATATAGCATAAATTTCATGATTTTTCATGACCTAAGACATCACCAGTTCAACTGCATACTCCATCTCATTTGCATATAAAGACTCAATCTTTTCTATAGCCTACATATCCTCATAGATCTGAGGATATTGGTCATAATTTGACATCAATTCCTTACATTAAGTATCCCTTGTAGGATTTTTCCAGTGAGAATAATTCATCTTATAACATACCCACTTTCTCTATAGAGATAGTGTGTTAGGAAGTATTTTCATGGCTCTTTGCAAAGATTGATAAGAATTTGATTAAAGTCAGATTATAGTTACACAAGGATGCATTAGATGTTATGAATGATTTTTTCATGAAATTTATCAATACTTTTGAACACATCAAGGTGTTTCATCACATTATTTATTACATTTCATGTGATTTGGATTTGATTTTTGAGTATATTTTGATCTTAGGTTTCACTTATCACTTAAAATAAATTCATGGATTGATTTTAATTTCACTTATTCTTCCCCTATTATCTTTAGGATGATTTCTCTTTACAATTGTTACATCATTTATTTAGATTAGATAGTTATTCTTATGATATGATTTTAAACCCACGCCCTTTAATATCCTATTTTTACCCTATGATCAAATAAAAAACATATTTCTCATTGTATCACTTCATGCATAGATATATATGATCATCACTTTACCTTCATTCTTCCTTCATACTAAGTACACATATGGTTAAACTTGAGATCACATACTTATTTATGGGAAGGTCCAATTATTTAGCAAGCTGACAAAATCTCTAGGTGCTTTGTATATTGTAACCAAATCCTAAAGCTTATTTGTGTTTTTCACTTTTATCTCTCATTTTTTGTCATTATCAATTCATATGGAGGAGGAATAGAAAAAACCATAAAAATTTAATATCCAAATTATTTAAACAAAAGGAAATGAGAAAAAGGCAAAAAAAATATTCAAAAGTCAGAATGACACCAAAATATGTGATTTTTATCTTAGCACATCTCATATTTATAGTTGAAGCTCAAACTACATAGTTGGCCTCATGGTAGAGTGAAGGCCCATTGGGGTGTGGTAGGCTATTAGACTAGGATAAGAGGCTCAAAATTATCTATAATGCTACCTACTTTCTCACATAGTACCCAATCTTCACAGTTTATCAACAACTTTGTAAGGGATCCTAAAGAACAAATAACACATTGTGGGAAGGTGGTACAATTTTAATTTTCTTGTATATATCACTTTCATGAGATGATCTAAGCAATACACTTATTTTCCAAAAAACTTTGTCTCTACTATGAACAAATATCTTATGATTTTGTTATCCAACAAAATCTTATCACTTGTCATTCCTACTAAGGATTATTAAAAATGCCCATGTCATGATTTTTCCACTCCCTTTTTTATTAAATGTATTAATAAAAATAGTTTGGTTGCCTAGTTTAAATCACATATAATAGAGTAAATTACTCAGTTAATCAAAGGTTTTGAAAAAGTTATTTTTTAGCATATGTATAGAGAGGGAAATATGCTTGCTGATACGTTTTCTAATAAAGGGGTTGAATCCAAGGATTTAAAAGTTTAGCATAAAATGGAGGTTCATCCAAATCATATAAATGATATTATCATCAAGGACAAAATCAATCTAGTTATGTAGGGGTCAAATCTATGATAAGCATTGGCACGTAAGGCCAAGCTTTGAAATGTGTGTTTTCATTATGATGAGTCATAATAAAGTTTTTAATCATATAAATAAATGGTATTCTTTTTTTCATCATTATATTGTCATCCAATTCTATAATCATTTTAAGGCTATTGCTAATAGTAACTTCATTATGTATGGCAACCCTTCAAGTATAGGTTTAGGAAAGTCTATGAAAAGGTATTCAGCCATGGGAGGGGATTTGAACCACATGGAACCAATGAATGTTGACCATATTAGGAAGAAGTCAGAGGTTTGAAAAATTCTACATACAGTGGGTATAACAAATTTCATATATCATATTTGTGGTTATGATACTTATCTCTCTCAATAATTTGTAAACATTTGGGTAGACCGAGTGGTCAATATCCTGAACATTTCTATTGAAATCACAAAAGAGCTAATTTTAAGGGTGACTAGGCTTAAAATTGAAGAAAAAAATATATCAAATTGACTATGAACCTTGAGAAAGAAAAGGATAAATTTCTTATGGGTGATGAAAAGCTCATGATTTATAAAGAGGATTCAAAAAAGAGGACTTCCCTATTCCATTTGACTAAGTAGTGGAGCAAATAATAAGGTATGTAACTCTTGATGGTAGATATAAAGTGGTGTATTACTATCATCTCCCTTTCCTAAATTATATTTGGCATAAAATTCCTATTAGTATTCCTTTTTATATTTTTCATTCCTTGGAACATTCAGTCAAAGAGGTCCAAATGGGAAAGAAAAGAGAGTCACTATACCATGTGGTTATTTTCCTCATATATAATATTTTCCAAGCTCAAAACCATGCTCCTCAGTATCTAATTATTAAAAATAATAATGTTAATGTGAATATCTCTACCTATATGTTCATAAATAAATACTAATAATTAGTGTCAAAACTAAACCTAAGAAGAATGAGGATCATAGCAGGGAAAAAAATAACAAAAAGGGTTCTTTCAATGATCAAATGTTTCAAGAAACAGATGCGGCTATTGATCTTGAGGAGATGGTCAAGCATAATGGTGAAGAAAAAAATACTCAAAATGAAATAGACAAGGATAATGTACAGGAACATAATACATAAATTAACACTCACCTGCCTGGAAATAAGGAAGGTGTAAAATAGAATGCTACAGGTAGTAAAGGGAATGATGATTGTGTAGGAGTACAAAAAGGGGATCCTCATTCAAATATTTAGGCAAACTTTGATTTGAATTCCTTTAAGGATATAGATAAAAATATAAAAATACTAAAAATTTTGGAGGATGAGTTAAACCTTCATACAACCTTCCTTCATTGGTTTTTGAAGTATCATTCAAGATTGAAACAAGAGGTCAATAACTTCAACAAAAAGATGGACTATAATACACAAGAGAGAGGGAAGTGGAAATGGCTACTCAGATTGAGATTTTGACAGATAGAATTAATAAATTGGAGAAAGAGTATAGAGAACTCAAGGAAAAAATTAATCATCTTGTTAGATTCATTAAGGTACCAATGAATAATCCAATGCAAATCATGGAAGGGTTATTTTTATTTTTTAACAATGCAAAAACAAGTGAGAATGAAACCAAGTCTAATAAAAATATTAAAGGAGTGACTACTACGATTGAAAAGGATAAAATGGTTGGTATTTTAGATAATAACTTCTAAATAATGATAGAGGAGTGGACTATAGTGTACAAGGAATGGAAAAAAAGACAAATCTAAATTTCCATGCTATGTAATGTAAGTTGTGTATCAGTTATTTTTCTATTGTGTCTTTGTTGTGTCTCTTAAGTGAACTTGTGTTTTTTTCCTATGTTTGTAGATATTTTATTATATGTTACTATCCATTGAGGTGGTTATTTTTTATAGGTATGGTCTCTCTTAAAACCCAATTTTAACTTCAAGAAAAACATTCCCAATATTCCTACTTGATGGATATTGCTTTTCAGTTAATCATACAACTTTGGTTTTCCTTTTGTGAGTTGTAACGTAAGACATAGGATAGGACCAAACCTTTGTCTCAAATATCCCCTTAACATCCATAATCATTTACCATAATTATCATTCACCTCATCATTTTACCCTTTGTGATTTATAGTGTAAGACCTTGGATAGGACCAAGATTTCTTCACAAAGTATCCTCAATCTTCCTACCATGTTTAGTCATAAAATAATTATACTTTTTCAAGTGAGTGATTAACACAAACCCTACATTTTTTGTGTAATTTCACTTTTTATTTTATTTTATGTATCTTTCACTTGTACCCTACAATTAAATTCATTTTTTATGTTTTACACACTTCCCAACATGATTTACTATGTTTTACATGTCATTTCAATTTTGTTATTTATTCATGTCTTACATGCTTACCAATATGATTTACTATGTTGTACATGTCATTACATTTATTTTATCTATTCATGTCTTACATGCTTCCCAACATTATTTAGTGTTTTCTAATTTTAATTTCATTTTATAGTTTATTTCATATTTTACATGTTTCCCAACATGATTTAGTGTGTTCTACATTTCCATTTATTCTTTTTATTTATGTTTCACACACTTCCCAACATGATTTAGTGTTTTTTAAATGTCATTTCATTTTAATTTAATTTTTTCACCTTTCTATCATTTTTTAAACCATGCATTTTTTAACATTTGCTAGAAAAGAATCAAAATACATCACACATTTTATCATAGCATATATCAACTATTAAACACATATTCTATAAATAAAATACATACATTCATAACATCCATGATTCATAACAAAAAATATAGATTCTTATATAAATGGATCCAATGTTAGATACAATACAAAATATGTTATAAGCATAATATAATCTCAACCCTATGGTCATGTTCCACCCTAATTATCTAGTGGTGAACAGAACACACTACCCTCTCTTAATAGTCCACTACAATAACACTATCTATGAATGTAGAGCATCAATTTATCCCTATAAATTGGCCACTTGGCCTTGTACATGTGCTAACTCTATAGATGTATCCAAATGAGTGGCCCACTCTTTAGCTAATGTTTTCCATTCACGTAGTTACCATCACCCATTCTTGGTGGTAATTCCAATGTGTTGAATCTCCCCATATATGCATCTCTTATACTACCTCACCAACAAATTGAAACTAACTCACATGATTAGGGGAAAAAGGTATAAAATGATCAATCATCTACATAGTATCATGATGTGCTTACACATCATCCAATATATCATGATGTGCCACATGTACCATCATTGACCTTCTAGTTTCCTCTGTAGTAGCATTTTCAAAACACAAACCAAATGTACATTAGATCTGATATATATATGTCTCTAAAAAATTCATCTAACATATATATCTACCTATTCACAAAATAATGAACATAAAATACATAACAAAACACAATTGACTCACCAATAGTCTCTCCATTGAGTTGCCCACTAAGTACCTCCTATGAGACAGACTCTATGGTGTCACAAAACTAGGATAGAGAACATGATCATGTTGTAGTCCAATACAAATATTCTTCTCTATAGACCAAATATTTATAGGTTATACTATGAGATATCTATGAGATGGTGCCTCTACATATGGTTATGATTCTACATACACCTGTGAGATAGACTCTATGGTGTCACAAAACTAAGATAAAGAACATGAGCATGTTGTAGTCCACTACAAATTTTCTTCTCTATAGACCAAATCTTTACAGTCTATACTAAGAGATCTCTATGAGATGGTGCCTCTACATGTGGTTGTGATTCTACATACACCTACCTTTGTCTATGTCATCATGGTGGTAGATGCAAACCCTATTGTGGCAAAATAATAACTGCCTCTAACTCTAACTCCTTTGTTGTCACCTATCCCTGCTATCACTAGAATTGTTACCCCCAAGATCTTAGTTGGTATGGATATATCATAGGGACATCCATAGGTGCTCTAACACTTCCACTATCTAGGCACTCCCTTGCATGGCATACCAAAAATATAGACACTACTATAGGCATTTCTAGATGTGGAAAACCAAATTGACTTGATAAATGAGTAATAGGATGTGGTTCCACCCACCATGTATAATGAATTATAATTTTTTCATAACACTATCCCTAAAAAGTATGTGGAAAATAAGGTCAAGTATCTACAGTACCCACATAAGGTTGCTAACTAATCTCTCTTTGATTAATCATTTATAATGATAGGGAATGTGGTATAGCCCATAATATATGATCATGTCTCTTCCTCAATATGTGAGGTAAATTACCATCTATCACATGTGGTAATCCCATAGGCCAATACATCATAAACCTCTCATATATCTAACTACTCAACAAAATCATAGGACCTATAGTCATCTTCCCTCATAATAAGATATTATGCAAAATATATACTAGTTACACCTAGATCATTGATCAAACATCATACATCATACCTTGCTCTAATATAGATCAGAACAAGGAAACCATATATAGTGTAACCTTCCCATCCAACTTGGGATAGATCACATAAGTTATAACAAGGCCAATAATGACCTTCTATATATTTGAAATGGCCAACACATATATGTCAAATAAGTAAACTCATAAACCACCAAAATATCTCTCTAATCTAGTCACCTAATAACCTAAGTCTCATCTCTCAACATCCAACATTAGGATTATTAAAAATAATATGTGTCTCTATGATAAGAAGTCCTAATACTGCATGGACATCCTCTAGGGTGATACCCATGTTAATGGTATCCCCATACACCACCCATCTAAAAGTGTTGGTTAGCCTCTCCCATGTCCCTAAGAGCATGGTGACTAAGTCAACACTCAATATAAGGCATCACATATGCATAATGCCCCAAAATCCTAATGCCATCAACCTTGCTCAATCACCCATAGTCAATTTATGTATTGAATCAGGTAACCAAACTCCATCTACCAATCATCAGAGCCTCCATCATATCTAAAATAAAAAAATAAAAAATTATGTATTAGTTATCTTTATCAAATAATCATCAATTACATTACTAAAATCAAATAATAAATGCATTTAAATCCAACTTAACTACTTCAACAACCTACTTTAGCTCTTTTTTAGTAATTTCAATTATGTCAACCACATACCTAACTATGTTGGTAAAGGATATATTTTCTATTGCATCAACCACTTGATATAAAGTCATCTATCTAACCCTACTGCATCATCCACTTGATGAAGTTGTCTAGTTATCCATTCGCCATACACAATCAACCACCTATACCGTATTTCACTAGATTGGATAGCATATATGTAGTCAACCATTTAACATCTAACTATATAAACCTAATAATATATATTTGACCACTACAATCAACCTAACAATTTAAAATTATGTCAGCCTAGTCTATCTCATTAATTTTCAATGATGATTTTTAACTGACTAGACATTAATGCCCTATACATAAGTTTCCCTTATTTTACCCCTATCTATTTTTCATCCTAATTTCCACTCTACCCAAAAAACATTTAGGGAAAAATCCACTACATGGATTTTCCCTGACACCTTATTTTCTAAATCTACTATATTTACAATAAAAAATGATAAAAACTTATATTCAATATACCCCACACCTAGATTAAACTTTCAACAGCTAAAATACATCCTCCCCTTTTTGGTCCTCACATCTATGACATCATCTCTCTCATCACTCCTCTAAGTCACACAGATCTTTGGTTTCTAAAAGTAGTAAATTTTCAAATGAATAGTTAAAATTCTATAATATATTCAAAATTTACAAAATATTTATCTAGAAATTATTTACCAAACAATTATGAATTTTTCTCATAAATATGCTTCTACAAGATCTTTTTACAAACCATAATAAGTTATAAAATCCTGAAAATGTAAATATTTTTTCTATATTTACCCCATTTTTTTTCAAAAATTTAGAATGTTATCTTATTTTTAGGTCTTCCTAATGTTTCATAATTAGACACCTCTTCCACTTGCTTCTGATGCAATCCTTATTTCATACTAACAAGGTAAGTGAAGGTGTTTATTTTTCAATTATTTACTTTCATCTATTTTTTTAATTTCTACTAAAGTTTATTAGCTCATTTATTGTGTGTTACTATGTTATTTATGAAATCACCATTCTATGTTACAACTATGTGACACAGCATAGACTTCTAGTGGGGCATATGTATACACACAATATTTTTAAATTTATCATTTATTGACACTTTCTCTCTTACAAGAACCTATTGGTCTTCAATCTCTCTAAGTGCATGCCTTAAAGGGTACACCAAGAAAATGGTGGGTAGACTTTTGGGGCTTCACAAGATTAATAGCCCTTATACCATTACCTAAAATCACCAAAAGTCACTTTTATTTAATTATCAAATAAATTAGAACCTATTTACCCACTTATCTAAGCAATTCCCCTTCCAAAATAGACCCTAACTACGTAAACATCTATTTTATTCATTTTACTACTATGTCATCCAAGTAAATATTGTTATGGATTCAACACATGTTATGGAACTACATTAGCTTGATTGGACTAGTTCAAGACCTAAAGGCTACCTTTACTACCTAACAAAAATGAGTTGGTCAATCATGTTGGCTAAATTCCCAAGAAGGTTCAGGGTCAATACTTGGCTATACATACTACCTTCACGTCAACCCAATAAGAGGAACATTCATTTTCTCATTGTTATAACTCATTATTATGTAAAGTCTACACTTGAGGAATCATTACTTAGGGTTTTATCCTAGAAGGAAAATTTTTATCTATTGGCAAAATATTGGATGCAAAGTAAGAGTATTTTATCCTAGATATGATTTCTAGAGTGTGATTATTACAAATCCACAACAACCTCTTACTAAGCACCATTGGCCAAGGGATATATTAAGGCATGACAGGGTCATTAAAGTTATGTATTCCTAACTCTTACCCTTCCATTTTGTTAGATATATATTTCACAAGATAATAGGTTGAATGTTTTACTCCTTGCTTAGAATTAACTCTACATTGACTTTAGAAGAATTTTCCTTTGCATGATATTTTTTTTGTTAACCATCCCCCTTTGTGCCACAAGCTTTACTGATCACTAGATTAGATTTATTTTATGTGTTTTAGGCCTAGTTAGGGTTATTATTAGCACTACTTGACTAGAGGATTTGGAACTCTTTGTCATGGTGTTGTGTGATAACAGATCCCTTTGATAGGTTTAACAGATCTAAATTGGTCATGTCCTAATATAAATAGGTATTGAATGAGTTATTGATAATATTACCTTCTTTGAGATTAGAATTCACTAAGTAAGACAAGTTGTAGATCCATCCTAATTCATTACATAAACACCTCACTTACATGGTATATACCATATCTTTTTATTATGGGGGACTACCCCCACATATCCTATTTATCTTATTCTATACATCTTTTTCACATTGAACATCTATTGGAGCACATTATTTTTCCCTCTCACCATCAAGAATATTAGACATATATTTCCACTTAGGGGTAACACAATTTTTCATATGACAATACATTAACATTGATTACTAAATTATTAAACACACACACACACACACACACACACACACACACACACACACACACACACACACACACACACACACAAACACACAGATGCATAGGGCTTCATTATACTTGCAAAGAAAATAAGAAAACAAAACTAACTCATTTACTTTCTTGTACCTATACCAAACCACATGGTTTTCACTTTGTTTTTCAATCTTAGTTCTCTGCTTAAACACCTTCAAATATCTTGATCTTTACTTTCTTGTACCTATACCAAACCACTTGTTTTTCACTTTATTTTTCAAGCTTAGTTCTCTGCTTAAACACCATCAAATCTCTTGATCTTTATATTTAAAACTTAAATAATTCTTAGTAGCATTCATTCTTCAATAATGACCTAATTAGTTACATTTATACACCTGATGATTTACATTAGTTCTCTCTTTTGAACATGTTATCTCCATTATTAATCTTTATGACTTAGTTCAATTTTAAACCCACTCATTTACCAAGTTTCACTAAAATTGACTACATTAAACTCTTGAAAGATGAATTTTTGTGCACAAATACTAATGCAGAGTTATCTATCACAATATATACCCAAGAGCATTCCTCTTGATGTTCTATGAATTCAAATTATTTTCTTTGGATTAGGATATGTGATTTAAGGTTTTACAATAAAAAGACAAATCTTCCATCCAGTAGTTTTCTTAAGAACTCCTATATTCAAATTCTTTCCATCATTCTATCATGGATTATTAGTTTAGGATACAATCTATGTAAAATTGGATGGGTTAAATAAAATAGTAGGTTTCAAATGAGATTACCTATGATTCAAAACCTTCATAATAGAGTAGTGAAAACTTACCAAGTTCCCTCACATTTTGAACAACCACTTCTCAAGAATATAGGTTTAGAGTTTGAACTTACAGGCATGAAATAAGGTCTATGTCTATCAAGTTAGGGTCCATAACTAACCTCTTTACCAAATTTGTTTCATAAAAATAAATGAAAAAATCCAAAAATTATTAAGAATTTTTCAAATCTTATTACTAATTTGACTATATACTCTTAATTTTATCCCATAAAATCATTTATTGAAAACATCCCCTCATAGTCCATTTTTTAAAGACAACATAGTCTTAAAAATAAACCAGAGGCCACAGTTTATCTTGTTTTTCTCATCTATAAACGTGAAACAAGCCTCAAGGCAAAGAAACTAAACAAACTAGTTAAATCCACTAACCAACACATTAGTAATTTCAAGATTTATTCTTCCATCATGCTTATTTTATCTAATCTGTCAACTTGCTTTCAAACACATAATTTAATTTCATAAGAAACAAAAAAGGTAGGGTTTGCATTCAATCACTTAACCATATATTATAAATAACTTCAAATAATCTCAAGTTTCATGAATACAAGTAAATAACTCACTAATATTCTCAGAATGTCAATAGACATATTCTTAAACACTTCTCCATCAAATACACTGTTTACGTATTAATGATTTTTACATACATAGGGATTACATAGTCTACCAATAGAATCTCCTATAAACAAGATAATGTATATTCATGATCTTTTTGGGGTTTTATTTACCATTACACATTCAATTCACACCCCATACAAAAAAAATTATCTATTGAATGATTCAAATATTAACACATATCTATTTAAAAAGACTCTAAAACACTATATCTAACTTTTGTAACTTCTTTTTTGGTTCATTGAGGAAAGTTCCTAAACTTTATAAATCACCTAACAAATTAAAAACCACCTAAACATTCTTTAATAATTTAAGAAACAATGTAGTAAAACTTTTTCCTTTTTTTAACACCACAAAATTGGAGAAATAATACAAACTATCACAAATATTTGAATTGGCCATCTCCTAAAGACTCAAGACATGAAAATTAAAACATTATTTACATTAGGTAGTGATTATTTGCATCATACTACTGAGGAGTAACATAAAAACTTTCCCACAAAATTTATAAAATATGTTAACTTTGAGATCCTTTACAACATCCTTCTCCAAGTGCACATCCACTTGGGTCCTAAGGCCTATTTGAAACATATAGGCCTTTATGATGATTGCTCATGATGTCTCCTCCTTTATTATTCTTTCTCCATTCTTCTTGTTTTTCTTATTGCTTTGCATCTTCCCAATATTTGGCAATTGCTATTCATTCTCTTTCCTTAAATGACCTACACATGGAATAAACATGTCAATCAAAATCACCTCCTGCTTGCTCTCTTGGAGTTCTCCTTGTTAATTTCTTTCCAAATCTTCTTCCTCTTGGCTCAAGATTCTCTCCAATGCCAACTAATCTATCATGATGTTATTCTTATCTCCTGTGAGACTTATATCATCAGATTCTCCCATTATTTTTTGCCATAGCTTCTCTTCCTCTATTGTATACTCATCATTATCACCTTTATCTTTCATATGTGTCAAACAAGACACCTCAATTTATTGCCATGTAAAATCTTCAAGTACTTCAATTTTTTCTTCCTTCTCCTTCTCCTTATATACTTTTGCCCCCTCATATGTTTCCAACACTTCTCTATATGCATTTGTACCTTATTTTATTTCAATCGGCATATTCATTAGTTTTATTATTCTCTCATACAATGCATCTTCAATAATATTCAAATTAGAATACTCATCAAACACAACATGAAAACTATTAGCTTGTGATTTTTGGTTCTCCTCCATCCTTGCTTGACTAAAATTTGCCTCTTTCTCACTTATCATGAGGCATGGTACTACTACACATTCATCCACTTCTTCCTCATCCTCTAATGTATTTATTTCTTCAAGATAACATATAATTGTGTCTCCATATTCTATTGTCCACTCCATTTTTATTTCATCATTATCATTTTGCTCATGTTTATATTTCTCTTTCCCTATATACAAATATTCAAAGAAATAATTAGTCAATAACATTTGACTCACTTGTTTCCTTACTTCTCTCTCTAGGATTCTTATCTTTCATCCTCATCTTTTGTCTTCTTCTCCTTTCCATCAATTTCTTGATTGGCCACTTGAGTGGCTTATTCTTCATTATCCATCCAAAATGTGGGTTCACAATATATTTCATATAATCTATCTTGGTCAACAACTCTTCCATTTTTTGCCTCATCTCTGCCATCTTTTTCTCCATCTCAATAAATTCTTGGTGTCTTCATGCACCATCTTATCTTTGTGGTGGGTCTTCTCAACCATGCCCTTTTTCCTTTTCTCTCTTTCTCTCCTCATCTCAACTAAAATTCTTGTCAATTATTTAGTCTCATCTAGACCTATTCTTCTTTCTAACAAGCCCTCACTTACTTGACACATCATGACCTCACTTGGGTCTCTCACTTGACTATCTCTCTCTTGGAGTCAATATCTTCTTTTGTCCTCACTTGGGACTCTATCATCTCTTATCCTACCTATAAGACTCTCTCAAGATCACTTATGAGCTTTTTTCTTCTTGGAGATCTCACTAGCTCTCTTTATTATTTAAGCCTTCTTAGTTAAGGGATATGCCACCTATCTTTATTTCAATTATACTTCACATTATCCTACAACCTCTTCACTTTATATATCTACAAGCTTTATTATCTTATTTATAATAGCATCTTCTCAAAACAAGATTTAACATATACTTAACACAATGTATCCACAAACTAAATCAATTATTGAAAACAAAACTCAAAATATAGTCTCTTCCCACTCTGCTACCAAAATGATGCAGAGGGATTCATTAGACTTGCAAAGAAAACAAGAAAATAAAACTAACTCATTTAATTTATTGTACCTCTACCAAACCACTTGGTTTTCACTTTCTTTTGCCAATATTACTTCTATGCTTAAAGACCTTCAAATCTCTTGATCTTTATCTTTAAAACTTAAATCAATGTTAGTAGCATTCATTCTTCAATAATGACTTGATTAGTTACATTTATACGCCTCATGATTTACATTCATTCTCTCTTTTAAATATGATATCTCCATTATTAATATTTATGCCTTAGTTCACTTTTAAACCCAATCATTTACCAAGTTTAAAAACTCTTGAAAGATGAATTTTTGTGCACAAATCCTAATACAGAGTTATATATCATAGTATATACATGAGAGAATTCCTCTTGATATTTTATGAATTCAAACTAGTTTCTTGGATTGGTATTTATGATTTAGGTCTGTACAATGAAAATACAAATATTCCAACTAGTAGTTTGATTTACAATTCCTCTATTCAAATTCTTTCCACCATTTTATTGTGGACTGTTAGTTTAGGATACCATATGTGTAAAATTAGATGGGTTAAATAAAACATTAGGTTTCACATGAGATTACCTATGCTTCAGAACCTTCATAATAGAGTAACAAGAACTTACCAAGTTCCCTCACATTTCTAACAACCACTTCTCAAGAATATAGGTTCAAAGTTTCAACTTACATGCATGAAATAAGGACTGTGTCTATCTAGTCAATGTCTATAACTGAACTCTTTACCAAATCCATTACATAACAACAAATGACAAAATCCAATAATTCTTAAGAGTTTGTCAAATCTTATTACTAACTCTACTATATACTCCTGATGTTATCCCATATAATCATTTCTTGAAAACATCCCCTCATAGGTCTATTTCTTAAAGACAACATAGTCTTAAAAATAAACCAAAGGCCATAGCTTATCTTGCTTTTCTCATCTATACACATGAAACAAGACTCAACATAAAGAAACTAAAAAACTTAGTTAAATCCACTTACCAACACATTAATAATTTCAATATTTCTTCTTCCACCATGCCTATTTTATCTAATCTGTCAACTTGCTTTCAAACATAGAATTTGATTTCATAAGAAATAAAAAATAGGGTTTGTATTGAATCACTTAACCATATATTAGAAACAACTTTAAAGAATCTCGAGTTTCATGCATGAAAGAAAATCATTCACCAATATTCTTAGAATGTCAATATACACATGCTTATACACTTCTCCAACACATTAATAATTTCAATATTTATTCCACCATGCTTATTTTATCTAATCTGTCAACTTGATTTCAAACATACAATTTGATTTCATAGGAAATTAAAAAATAGATTTTTTATTGAATCACTTAACCATATATTAGAAAAATATTCAAATAATCTTTAATTACATGCATTCAAGTAAATCACTCACCGATATTCTCATAATGTCAATAAACACATTCTTATACACATCTCCATTAAATACACTATTTACATATTCATGATTTTTACATAAACAGGGATTACATAGTCTACCAATAGAATCTCTACCAAACAAGATAATGTATATTCATGATATTTTTGGGGGGTTATTTACCATTACACTTTTGATTCAAACCCCATACGACCTTTTTATGTATCTATTGAATGATTCAAATATCAACACCTATCTATTGAAAAAGACTCTAAAACATCATAATTGACTTTGGTAACTTCCTCTTTGGCTCATTGAGGAAAGTTCTTAAACTTTATAAACCACTTAACAAATGAAAAACCACCTAAACATTCTTGAAGAATCTAAGACACAAGGTCATAACACTTTGACCCTTTTTTTTAACACCACAAAATTGGAGAAACAATACAAAGTATTACAAATATTTGAATTGGCCATATCTTAAATACTCAAGACATGAAAACTTAAACACTATTTACATTAGGTATTGATGCTCCTACATAATACACACACACACACACACACACACATAGAGACACAAATATACACACATATATACATCCCTTATTTCTCATATGGGCATATCATAAAATATCTCTCCTTGATCCTCATTATTAATATATTACATTATAGATCCATAATACTTATTTTAATTGCATTATTATTATGATGGGAACCTATGCCCCATAAACCTTTTACATCTTGGATCAATATTATTGTCATAGTTATCATACAAATTAATATATATTACACATTGGTGTATATGGATAATAAAGTTTCTAATGGGAGCATTATACCTTCATGTTCCTTATGAATTATTCACTTTATATCTTATGTGAGAAAAAAGACATCTTTATCATCATTATAATCACCTCTCCTATGATTTTCAATGATAATATTTATACATGTATTTTCCTATGGGGGCATGATAACCACATTTATTTTCATTGAGCCCTATATAGTCATATATCCAATATATAGATCTTATCACACACTTGTGTCTAATGTTTTTACATTTATTCATGCATACAAATATGAAAAAATATTACATATGAATAAACACAAACTTGGGATTCACATATGATACATATTAAAAGATTGAGCATTTATATACTTTTTTATGAAAATAATTTTCCCCATAAACTTGGATATATCATGGCATTTTATTTCCCCACACACTATCATCATATAAGGATGCATTGATATATGGACCTTACCCCTAATATATGTCTATGAAAATATCACACAGACACTAGTCCTCTCTACTAATATTTCTACAATGGGGCATATCCCCCTAAAAATAATATCATCCTCATTGGAGGATGAACACACCTATTCATCCTTAAATGAGAGAGAGAGAGAGAGAGAGAGAGAGAGAGAGAGAGAGAGAGAGAGAGAGAGAGAGAGAGAGAGAGAGAGAGAGAGAGAGAGAGAGAGAGAGAGAGAGAGAGAGAGAGAGAGAGAGAGAGAGAGAGTAATACATTAATACATACACCCATTTATATGTGTGTGTATGCATGTATGTATGTATTTATATGTGACACACACACACACATGTATGTATCTACATATATACACATACACATACATACATATATATGTATACATGTATGTATGTATCTATATATATACACACATGTATTTATGTATATGTATATGTGTGTGTATTAATATACACACATACATATTGATTTAAATTTTTTGGGAATAATGGAGTTTTATTCCTATTAAATTTAAGGGTCTGGATTAATAAATAAATAAAGAATATTGCAATAATTACAGTCTTGATTTGTATAATTTATCTATTTTTTTACCTTTCTAAAAATATCAATAAATAAGGATAAATATAACTTGGCTTAAAACTAGACTAAGATGGCTAAGATAGAGGTTAAAATTGGTTGTGTAGGACTGGGATAGTGTCATGAATTTGAATCTAGAGTTTGTTTGATAAAAGGATAAGAGCACTAAAAATAAGACACTTTGGGGTCTGGTGTTGAAGTCCACTCCTACCTCTATTATCCAAACTAATCATAAATACCTAAAACTTTTTGGGGTTTTTCACTATTATTGTGTGATCCTGCTTATAAAATCTTTAGTGTTGAATGTTGAAAAAGATCATTATATAGATTATTTAATATTCAAACCCTAAACTTCTATCATGCTTGATAAAATGGGGTTTTGAGTCACTTGAAAAGGGGGGGTTAGTGTGTGTAAGATGCACTAAATGTGTGATCTACACCCTTTGTGTGGGCACACTAACTACATACCAATACTCTAAAGAGGGATCAAGATATTTGTAGTTCTCCCACCTAATGTTCTTTATGAAATAATTTGATGTAGATACAAAAATTCCAAATTGAGAGTGTTTGAAGTGGCTAGGGACTAGTATGAGGGTTTTAATATGTTTTTAATTATGTTGAATGACTATATACAGAGAATAGGGAAGTTTGCCTTAGTAGTTTTCTTGTATTCTTACTTTGTAAGATTTGTCACCTCTCTTTGTAAATGATCTTTAGATGGGCTTTTATAGGGAACTATTGGTCATGGGTTAGATGTATTCATGTTAGGATAACATAATGATTGATAGGAATTAGGTGAAAATGACAATTAGGGCTCAAAGTACAAATGAAAAGGAGCACCAAAAATGGGACACCCTAGGGTCTAACTCTATAGTCCAAATATGGCACTCCTATCTTATAGGATCAAGACCTAGGGAATCAAAATTAACCTAGGAAATATAGCCTAGTTGAGGTGGAATGACCATTTAGAAGGCTATGGATGATTGGTAATTAGAAAAAAGGTGTCTATAAGGGTCATAATAGCATGCAAGAAGGATCAATATATTAGGTGTCACAAGACACTAAACATACCAATTTAGACATTTTGTATGACTACATTTGCCCCACCTTTATTATAGTGATGCAACAAAGTGAAATACTAGGATAAAGGAAAATTAGAAAGTGTACCTAAATTTACCTACAAGGGTGAAGCCCATGAAGATGTGTGATCTTGAGTGTGTGTAGAGAGCACATCATGAAGCATGAATATGTAAGAGAAAATAAAGAGTAGATTAGTTCTTACTAGACATGCTATGTCTAAAATAAGAACATATAAAATCTATATAAAAGAGAGAGGAGGAAAGAGGAACAAATACACCTCACTGGGTATATGATCTAACATAAAATATTTTATGATACTGGTATGTTGAGTGATGCTAGGTATGTGTTATACCAAGATTAATATGATGAATAGAGTTGAGTGCTTAATTCACTAAGGGTGTCTCAAGAATACAAAGGCTAGCTAGTCCTTTGGCTCCATAATTACCCACTAAGTGAAGCTATGTGATCATACATGTGTTAATTGATGTTTGGACTATGTGTCCAGCTATCTGAGTAGGTGGCTCAAGAATATAAAGGCTAGCTAGTCCTTTGGCTCTATCATTACCCCCTAAGAGTATAACTATAAACTGATACTAACTAAAATGTGCATCATATGTGATGGCTCATAAAGCCTATGAATGCTCTATAATATGATAATGTGGAATGGATAGCCAAATATATACTGAGAACTAGGCCAATCTTGGCCACTCTAAAAGGTGGAGAATAGGCTTGTATGAAAGCCAGTCCAAAAATATGAACTAGGCTTATATAAAAGCCACTTCAAAATGATGCCAAACACCTATAGATGGAATAAGGCACACAACTATTGATAACACCTAGGTCATTCAATGAACTAAAAAGAAAAAAGGAGAATGTGCCATGCACATTTCCCCCAATCACTAGTGTCTATAACATGGATTTTGATCTAGAAGTTATACCAATTGCCTAATCTAAAACTAAAATCAAGAGTCATCATGCTACAAATAATGCCCCCTATGTCTAAATTCTCTAAGAAAAACTATACTAAAACTACCCAATCTAAACTATATTATAGCTGACAAAATTGTAACTAACCTTACCTTTCTATCTCTTTCTAAAAAATCTAGATTTTTTACTATTTGGATAAGAGCATCAAAAATAAAATAATTTGTTATCTGATGCTATAGTATAAATATGTCACTCTTATCCTTTACTATTTTTTATCATTATAATATATTCATCACTATGTTTCTAGTCTATTCTACTTGGTTTAAATTCTAAATGTTGTTTTGAGTGTTCTAAAAATTGATTTTTGACTAGTAAAAGGTTCTGATCTATGTGACAAAATCCCTAATTATTACCCCCTCTTTTGAAGGTAGGAATGAAGATCCTATAATGAATATCCTTAGAAGAAAGAGCCCTGTAAATGTGTTATGCTGAGAAATACATGATATAGAAATGACAATCCAAAAGATGTCTCAAGATATAACATATTTTGTATTGGATAGTGTTAGATCAATATGGGTATGCCTCGATAGATGTAATAATGTAATAGCATGTGTAGTATATTGAATTAAAATTGGAAATGTTAGTTTTTAGTTGTTAGTTGTTAAAGAGGGATGGACCATGATGTCTATCATGGCATTAAAAATAATTATGAATCAAATAATAAAATAAGCACATAAAGTAGGAAGCAAGAATCATACAAAAGAGGCCAAGGGGAAAATCAAACAAGGGACATGGGAAAATGTCACTAAAAATAGGAAAGAAAACATACAAGGCATGTTCAAATGGCATATACACATACAATTGAAAACAATCAAGGTTGGCACAAAGGCTATAGGAACATAGAAGAGTACAAGAAAAGAAAATTGGCAAATGTCCTAAGGCACACATAAGAGATAAAATAGGAATTGAGAAATGCAATCACACCTAGATGTATAAAGCAAGAAAGGAAGGAATGTAAATGATATAATTAAAATTGCATCTAACTAATCAAAGCAATAATTAAAATTATGCAAAACATGTAGTACAAGACCAAGTAGATGCTAAGAAATACACAAGTGTTATATACTAGTGAGTGTCGATAGAGTAATCTATGTAAGATAATATGTAATTTACATTTACATGATAACTAGAGTGTCTAGTGTAGGAATGACATAATCTAGATGGTTTATTCATATAAAATATGCCCTCAATGGGTAGATATATTGATTTATGTCTCAAATATATGAAGTAGAATGCCCCCTCAATAGGTAGAGTGAAGCAATCAAGGATCTAGATGTCACTACACACACTTAAATAAGATCAAGTGAAGTATGGTAATGTAGATAAATCATCAAATAATAGTATAGAACATCAAAATGTAAGTCTATCATGGTAGTTTAAATGTAAATCATGTATGATGCATATAATTGAAATATATTTTTTGATTTATTTGAATGTTTTTCTATTTTGAGTTATTTTAATATTTGTGTATTTTCACATGTTATATTATTTTTGGTATTTTGAGAATAAGATATGTATAAGTAAGAATAATATAACTATGTACAACAAATCTAAAAAAAGGAAGCTATGTATAAGAAAGATAAAGAAAAAATGATGCTAACCGATGAGTCTCATAAGAGAGTCCATATCATGGTGTCCTATATCAAGGAGAGGGATCATGCATAATCATGAAGCATGATGGAAGGGCTGAGATTGTGACTTAGAAATATATGTATGCTATAAGTGCTCTAAAATGTTTTTAGTGGAAACTAACTTTGGGGTCCTCCTATAACTCTGAGAACTGGATGAAACTATGGGGCTCTTAAGGATCTATCTAGTAGTAGACAAAATGTCTATGAAAGTGCACTCTATGTGTACAAGAATGAGACCTTAATGATATTACCATATGTGTGAATATTGTAGCTATAAACTATCTAAAGTATTGAAATTTTCATTGATGTAGTGGTTTATCTAAAAGAGGCCTTTGTGGAAGTGTATGAAGTCTCGATGTTGGTGAGGGAGGCCTCAACTATGTCTGAATCTCAAATAGAGGAAGAAATGTAATTAGTGGAGAAGCTAAAATTGGTGACTTTGGAGTAGGAGATGACTCTAAAGTGGGGAGTGGTAACTCATATAGAACTCCACAAACTATAATAACCTAATTAGTGTGAACCAATTTTATGCATCTATGAACTATAGAAGGTACTGCATGAAGTTTTTGAATCCATGGTCGACCAAGTAACATATTGAAGACTCTTTCACTGAGAACAATAGTAAATGGTGTGGCCACATGTGTAGTTCCAACCTATATAGGAAGTACAATCTCACTCAATGAACTCTGTATGTGCCCACTGAATCTACTAATAACTATGTCCATTAGGGTAATATCCTACTTTAAATATCCTAAATGATGTACTAATATCATAGTGCACATGTTCATACTGGGTCTATTATCTATGAGAACACTATGAATGGGATGATGATCAATTTAGGCTTTGATAAAGAATACTTGGTAATCTGAATCATCCTCAACTATCTCCTGCTTTGAGAAGGAGATAGAAGATCTGTTTGGAACTCTAGAATTATACACACCAATCATGTTGCTTAAAGGATGTGAGTCAATTGAAGGTTCTTTTTATGTAACTAGTGGAGGGTGTACATGATATGCATGGTAAACCCATGATGTATCCCTATCTCTTGTTTATAATGCTTTGGGAATAGATTTGATAAAAAATTTAGAGCCTTGTCCTATGTTTACTTTGCTTGAAGAGGCAAAATTAGAGTGCCAAGATAAATAAGGTTGTCATCTATTAAGTCCTATATCTTGTGTTTAAAACTGATGTATTTGTTTGTTATGTGGCTTGGTGCCCTATGAAAATTACAAAATGCATTTTAATCATATTCATGTAAAGAGACTTTGTTGGATCAACTTATTGAATAGGAGGGAGAGATATGACATTACATTCCAATAACTATTGTAAGACTCTAACTAGAGATACTGGTAGATTGGTAAAGGCTCACCAAGGAGATGATGATAAAACCACTCTTTGAGGGGGATTTAAAGATACATTAACTATAGGTTGATTTTGAATTTTGTTATCATTAATTTTTACTTTGTATGGGACTTTAATGTTACTCTTGTTTTTTGTTTTTGATATACTTGTGTACTTGAGTTTTCCCATTGAAATTAATTTGACTTCCCTTTCCTTTAGTGTTGACATAACTTAGTGAAGGAAGATAACCTTTTGAAAATTATTAACTCATGAAAATCTAGAAAAAGACTTTGTTTGAAGAGGTCTTATAACTCTTGATTGACTATGGGGCTAGTCATTTTAGCCAAGATAGTCTTATATCTAAGAACATAATCTATAAGATACTCATTTGAAATTTATTTTTGTTGTGTAACTTGGGCAAAAAAAACCTTGTCACCTATGTTAATGCTAAAATGAGCTAGGAACATGTCAACTAAAGGATTGAATCTATTGATTGAATGATTTGATAGACTATAGAACCATTATATAGTATAATCCTTTAAACTCTAAAGAAATAGATTGGCTAGTAACCAATCATTTTACACATAGTCCAAGCATGTTTCATGAAAATATCTCAAGTGTGTCTCTAGATCACCCTTTCCATCATATAGAGTGAGCTTGGGTTGAACAAAACTTGGTGGAAAGGGTGTATAAGTAATATGTCATGCCAATAGTGTATGAAGTAGAGTAAAAGAGTCCAAATTTTGTGTTGTTCTAGAGGAACCTTGATCTAGATGTAACACCTTAGATTGAAGATATTTTATCTCTTACATAAAAGCAGCCACATCGGGAGACAAGGATGTACTAGTCATAATTGATGTTACCTCATACGAAGGTTGGGATGCTATAGGGGATTGTTACGACATAGTTGCCCCCATAGTTTCATTTGAAACTAGTTGTTCTGTGGTTTGAGAGGATTGAGCATTTTTTTTTTTTTTTGTTCTTCTTTTATTATTTTAATCATATCATCTTATATATCAGGATGTTTAGTTAAAAGGTCTTGAAGTTCCCTCTTATCAGTTTCATCAAAACTAGTATATTGGGCCATTATTAAAGTAGAAAAATAAATCAAAAATGGATTGAATTTTTTGCAATAAGTTTTAATAAGAAAAATGTGATGAAAGGAAAGCACTGAATAAAGGAAATTTAAAGTCCTAAAAAAAAACCTAGAATATGCATTAAAAAGATACAAATCTCACAAACATATAAGGTAATACCTCAAGAAGTAAAGGGACCTAATAAGTTTAACTAGGGTTTGAAATAAATGATTTTTAAAATTACTATGGTAAATTTCAAAATTAAATTTGAAATTCTAATTTATGTGTAATGTGATACCTAAAAAAGCAATAGGTCCTATTATAGTGCAATTAGGGTTTGAAATAAAGGATTTTTAAAATTACTATGGTGAATTTTTAAAATTAAAGGTGAAATTTTGATTTATATGTGTAGGAAAAATTTAAAAAGTACTAGAAAAATCATCAAGGAATTTTTTCTAGGGGTTTTAGGGTTTTTGTGTGCAAAAAACGTAAGTTGGGTTCACCAAATGATTTATTTTTTTAGGAATAATGGAGTTTTATTCCTATTTTAGTTAAGGGTCTGGATTAATAAATAATTAAATAATATTTCAATAATTATAATCTTGATTTGTATAATTTATCTTTCTTACCTTTCTAAAAATAGTAAGAAATAAGGATAAATATAACTTAGCTTGAAACTAGATTGAGATGGTTGAGATAGAGGTTGAAAATGTCTATGTAGAACTAGGATAATGTCATGAATCTAAATATAGATTTCATTTAATGAAAGGATAAGAGCATAAAAAATAGGACACTTTAGGGTCTAGAACTGTATTCTACTCCTATTGTTGTTGTCTAAACTAGTCATAGAGACCTGAAACTTTCTATGTTTTTGTGTTGTTCCTATGTGAACTTGGCTATGAAATATTGAGTGTTGAATGTCGATGAAGCTCATTGTAGAGATGATTTAATCTTCGAACCCTAACCCTCCATCATGCTTGATAAAATGGGGTTTTGAATCACTTGAAAATGGTGGGTTAGTGTGTTTAATATGCACTAAATGTGTTTTTTACACCCCTTATGTAGGAATTTTACTTACATAACAATACTCTAAAGATGGATCAAGACATATGTAGTTCTCCCACCTAATGTGCTTTATGTAATAATGTGATGCAGATGAAAAATGCCAAATTGAGAGTGTTTGAGGTGGCTATGGACTAGTATAAGGGTTTGAATATGTTTGTAGCTATCTTGGGTGACTACATGTAGAGAATAAGGAAGTTTACCTTATTAGTTTAATTATATTATTAATTTCTTTATAATATTTGTCACCTCTCTTTGTAAATGATCTTTGGATGGGATTTTATAAGAAAATATTAGTCATGGGTTGGATGTATTTGCATTATGATGACATAATGAAGGATATGAATCATATGAAAATGACCATTGGGGCTCAAAGTACAAATGGACAGGAGCATGAAAAATAGGACACCCTAGGGTTCAGTGTTATAGTCTGAATATGACACTCCTATCCTATAGGCTTAGGACCTAGTAGATCAATATTACCCAAGGAAATACAACCTAGCTAAGATGGAATGACCATTTGGAAGGATATGAATGATTGAAAATGAGAAAAAAGGTGTTTATAAGGGTCACATGAGCATGCAAGGACTAACAAATTGGGTGTCACAAGCCACACTCAAAATACCAATTTAGAAATTTTATATGACTACACATACATACATATATACATATACATACATATATATATATATATATACATACATATATATATATATATATATATATGGACTAGTGTCCATGTGACAAGCATGTATTTCATATACATACATACATACATAAATACATACCTACATACATGTGTGTGTGTATGTATATGTATGCATGTATATATATATATATATATATATATATATATATATATATATATATATATATATATATATATATATATATATATATATATATATATATATATATATATATATATATATATATATATATATATATACATGCATGCATACATATACATACACACACACATGTATGTAGGTATGTATTTATGTATGTATGTATGTATATGAAATACATGCTTGTCACATGGACACTAGTCCATCTCTCCTGCTATGTCTACAATGGGGTATATTTTTTGTTGGAATTATAATCACTAAGAAGGGGGAGTGAATCATTATCTTCAAAACATTCATTCAATTCCACTTAATCATACATGAACCATTCATTTAAACATGAACATTTAGCAAAGCATATGCAACCATACAAGATTATAAAACAAGATAACACATTACATATATGGGAAACCCTCAAGGGGAAGAAAACCAACTAATATATACAAATGGAATATAGTCTTATAAGACAAAAAACCAGTATTTAGTGAAGCACCTACTCCACATGGATCACTAACCCCAACTAGTCAAGCACCCACTCAACTAAGTTTTAGTAAGCACCCACTTGTAAGGAGGCACCAACCCATCATCAACTCAGCCACATAAATTTTTTTATCACCTTAAAAAAAACCTTGTTTATCACACAATATATTATTATCACCTTGTTTATCTCTTCTCACTCTTTTATCCCTCTCAAATTTCCTTTTAGGCTTCTTCACTCAACTAGGTCTCTTCAAGATAGATTAGGTCATATGACCTTGATATTCATATGCAGACATACTTTTATATATTCATGACTAATCCTATCCACTCTTAAGATGGTCTAATAGACCTCCTTTGGCTCAATAATGTGTTTTTTCATTTGCATATTTTTTCACTTTCACAAATATGCCTAAAACTTCCTTGTATAAATACCATTCTCTGTTCATATGTCACTTAATCATACACTCACCCTTAACCTCTTAGATCAACCATGGAATAGGTCTTAGTAAATCTCATAAACATGATTCAAAATAATATTTAGTCTTTTTTGGTTTATCATAACTCTATTCTACCTCATTTTACTTTTAGGTCTTATGGAGACCTAATCCCATTAGGCCTACTCTAGGACACGTTACACCTTGCATTTATTGAAACATTTTAAAATTAAAAAATAAGTATGAATATATCATATAATAATAAAATATACCCTCACTGATGTCCTATAATATCAACAATATGTTTTACAACAAATCACTTCTTAAAACCCCTCATTAGTACTCAGTCATATTAGGCCTATGTACACCAAAAATAGCCTTTCAATACTGAAGTTAAAACTCACTTAATCCACTAAAAAATGATGAACAAAGTGCATATACATAGTCTATATAACCTTAGGTTCATCATCATATTCTTAAAACATGTCAACTTAGAGCAAAAAGGCTTAAACTCATCTCTTCAGTATGCTCACTCAAAACTGCTAGGACTCTCAAAAGCTAATCATGAAATTACTTGACATAAAATAATGAAAAGGAAACTTTTAATGGTTATAAATCCATTAAAAATATTATATAACATATTAATAACAATATCAATCATAAAAACCATAAGCTCTAATATAAAACATCGGTCATGCAGACTAATCTTCTGACCCTATCTTACACAGTCTTGCATGAACTAGACAAGCCATTTTGACTTCAAATTTTCAACCTATGACACTAACCTCCAAGATTTAAAAAATAATTAATAGTAATTTTAAGTCAAAAAAAACATCATATGCATTAGATACTTAAACTCAGGGTATAGAGCCTTAAACTCATCACTACAACTTGCTTACCCAAAACTGCCAGTTTACCTTAAAGCATAGTCATGATGATATTAACCTTCAACACTTGTCTGATTTATTTAAAAGACTTACTATGAAATTATATTATCCTACAAGATAATTATACCATTTTTAAATATAAATATAATATGTTTAAATGGAAAATATTTGTCTTGCAAACCAATCTTATGACCTCATTATACATAGACCTCACTGAGCTAGACAAGCCAATTTGGCTTCATCATTTTCACCACTATACCTAACTTTAAAGATTTATACCAAGAATTAATTATACATAAAATTATAAAAAAATATCTTCATGGAATTGTTTTCATCACTCTAACATGATGACACATTCCTAATCATCTTCTTACTGTGGCTTGGGTTTTTCACTATTTCCACCATTAAGCCTATTAGTGACTGGCTAATTTGAATGACTGATTTAGAAAAATTAATGGATAAAAACTATCTATAAACCTTCATGAACATGAAACATGAGTCTAAATATTCATCCTCTATTTTTTTACATACTTTTACTTGATCAACTCTAACTGCTAAAATAAATTTTGAGAAATTAACACTTTTTTGTAGGGTCTACTCAAACACTTGACAACTCAATCAAATTTTGAGGTGCCTAGGAGACTTGAATACAACATCCAATAGATTACCTAAGAATACCAATCTAATATGGGCACTTTTAATGAAAATATTAAACATTTTGTCTTTATTAGGGTTCTAAGAGGGTTAAAACATGTTTCCATTCTTAACAATCATTCATAAAGCATATCCTCAGAATCCAAAAAAAAATGCCTAGAATTTTTAGATAGCACCCATAACCATCTACCATGAATACCTTAGGCTCCCATGAAAAGGTTTAATGAGTTAATGAGAATAAGAAAATCCTTTTCAAGTTGAAAACCCTTCATTCTGAGCACTCAAGAGACCTCAAAGTAAATTTTCATGCCTTGTCATTCAAATTATGACATCAAATTGCATGAACAAACTTAAAACAATATTCCTCACCTATGAAAATTATTACATGAGCTCAAACACATTGAAATCTTATCATGACCCCTCATTAGGCCACACTCTCTCTATCTCTTAACTTTCTAGACCTTGACCTGTAAACCACATTAGGCATTAAGACTGACCTTCATGCCTCTTTCCATGTGCTCTTCACCTCATTAACATAATCAACCTCTTTCATGCTAAATACTACCATATATCCTTCATGATAATGAACCAAAATTACTATCAAGACCAAAATTACAATAGGCCCATATCTGAAATAATAACTTGAAATTGATTTATATTGATTGAATTGAAATAATTATAAATCATGCATAAATAATCCTCAACTCAGAATTAGAGTTAACATGCAAAAATTCAAAAAAAAATAAAATCTAAAAAAAACTTCTATTTTTAGCAACTATTATTTTCAGTAAGTTTTAAATGCAAGCACGTAAAACTCTAAAAATGTCATGAAATATTCTAAATACTAAAATTAGCCATAAGATGAATTTTAACTGAAGTTCACATTTGGTCATAAAAATATGCAATTTTTAAAAATAAAAAAATCTTGAAAAAATCATTAAACTATAATTTTGGACCCTTAGATGGTCTCGTTTAGCCTTCAAAAGTTTTTTTAAAATGCCTCTAAGTAGAAAGTGCATCTTAGGGAAGAAACAAACTTTTTAAGATAGTCATTTTGGCATGTGGAATAGCTAAAATGGAGATACATATCAAAAGTTATGGCCTCTAAAATTTTGGCCTATTTTTTTTGCATCAATATGCCTTGACAACATATCATGATGCCTAATTAGGCTAAGTAAGGTTTAGGAGTGGTCTAGGTACAGACTTAATCTAAAGGTATTACCCCTATAGGCTCACCTTGAGACTCTTATGATTGTTCCAATGCATCACATGCATGTTCAATCGACCTCATACACATATTTATGCCTGTGTACACTCATCTCACCAAGCCACTAAGATCATACCTTCTCACAAGGACTTTACATGCCATTACTAGTGCGATGACTATGCTTCTTAAGCACTTGAAACTTGAAAACTAACCTTGAAACACTTCTAAAAGTATTTAAGCTTTAATTAAATGATCACACAATTCCAAACAACCTCTCACAAGCTTGTGTTGACTTACTTCACCACACTTCACTCTATTCACCTTCTCATAGGGTCTAGACTAAACTTCTCAAGACACTTTATACCCAATAACTAGTAAAAAACATGTTTACCTCAATGATATCAAACAATAACACTCTTCAGACAAAACTATCACACCATTATAACAATCTCTTTCTGATCAACATTCTCTCATGACCTCATGTATACCTAGAGCCTCATAACCATGACTCAATGCTTGATTGACCATCATACCTCTTTGTGACAACACTAAAAACTTCAATCTAACCTAAACCTTGACATCAACTACTAGAAGAGACATTAGTTACCTTCAAATTCTCTCTTGCCTTCAAATTATCTCTTGTTATCAAATTCTCTCTTGCCTTGAAATTATCTCTTGCTATCAAATTCTCTCTTACCATATGGACTCCTTGTCACATAAATGACATCAACCTTGACATCAATCACAAAAATTATAAAAAAACTCCCCCTTTTTCATTTATGGAAAAACATTCTTCAATTTGATCACTCTCATCTCCCCTATTTTAGTCTTTCTCCCTTCTTTAAATTTATCCCCCTTTGACATTAATAATAAAAGGCCATACATACTAAATAGCTCCCCTTCAAACCAAGTATCCACCATGCTTCTACTAACTAAAGAGTGTCTTCATGAAGCCTAATGGAGTCACCCATTTCATAGGGCACTAAAATAATATAAACTTGAGAGATTCTAAAATGTCCATGCCCTCACAAGACTAAATATCTTTCAATATATTGTTAGTATAGATTGGCACCTTAGGCTTGACCTTTTCAATAATTATTTGATAAATAATATGAGATGATATCAAATATTATTGACTTGATCTCACATCTAAAGTATTATCTATCATAATGAATAGTCCGCTTGGTCTTGTAGACTAATCATGAGTCACCTTGACTATCTTTAGTTTCCACACATTCATTTTCCTTCTCTCTTGCACTTTAGGGACTTCAAGCCTCTTGTTTTGACTTGATTTACTTCTAAATATATTAGGGAATAATCTTGAAATGTGTCCCACATGATGAAAACTATATCAAACAACCTCATTCATACCTCTTGGCTGATAATTCCTTTCATAATCCCATGTATATTCATTTTAAGAGGGTATTCTACACTCTCTTGCTTTATGACCAAACTGATTTCATGAAGAACAATAAACATTGAATGTATTAACATACCTCATATCATTAATTTGTCTAATTGGTATTTTCATGTTGACCTTATTTTCTTTATTAACCTTTTCCTTGACTTGAGATACCTCCTTTTGGTCTTCTTTGAAACCAATACCTGTCTTATCACTTGTAGACTTCTGACTACTCAAGATGCTATCTAGAGAATCAACACTCTTTTCAAACTTCATAAAGTTATTCAAATTTATATATGCTTGATCCAACTCAGCTTTTAAGGATTTCATTTTAGTTTCGTACTTGGTGTGTTCTTCTTCTTTATCTTTTAAGCTAGTAGTTAATATCTCCATATCTATTTTAATCTGATTAATAACCTCATCATACTCTTTGGATGTGTTACTCAATCTCTCCTCAAATAAACCATTAAGTTATTAATAGTCCCAAACTAATAACTTCAATTTATGATTCTTCCTTATTTATAACTTCAAATTTTCTAAAGCACTCATCAATTCTACCTCGAGGTTCACTTCAGCCTCTTCTTCATCTGATTCTTCATCATCCATAAGTCCTTTCCCTTTTAAGCAATCCTCATGGTATATTTATATATCCATGAATAAGGTTTCTTTATTTTCATGTTCATGTTCATTAATATCATCATAATTATCAAATATAATTGTGTCACTTGCATTAGATGAGTTATTATCTTCTTTGGTATAGAAAGTTTTCTTGTTCTTGAATTATCCTTTCTTACCTTCATACATCCTAAAATATTTATTGTTTTTGTTAAGCTTATATACCTTATTATCATCACCATGATTTTCATCATGTTATTCATCATGCTAAATCTTATCCTTGTTAGGACACTTAGATGCAAAATGACCAATCTTACCATAGTTAAAACATTTGAAAGGCAACTTACCCTTGTGCTTACCAGATCCAAACCTTAATTTTTTATTAAACATGGATATTAATTCAAAATCATCAATATCTAAACATACCTCATTCCTAACCTTCTTGTATTTTCACTTATTATTATCTTTGAAGCTACTTCTTTCTTTGGAGGTCTTCCTTCATTTGTACTCATCTCGTAGGCAGTCAAGATGCCATGAAGCCCATCCATCTCTAACTTGCCCAAATCTTGCATCTCTTCTACTATAGACACCTTAGAATAAAAATTACAAGTTAGTGATCTTAATACCATCTGAACAAGTATAGACTCTTTCACTTCTTCTCCTAATCCTCTAATGACATTGAGAACTTTATCAACCCCTAACATATAAAATGTAATGCTCTCATCTTCTTTCACACTCAGACTTTTAAACTACCTTATGTGAGTCTACAATTTATCCATATTAACCTTGGTGTCTCCTTCATAAATAGTCTTCAACTTGTCCCATATTACCTTGGATAACTCATAGTACATCACCTTTGAAAAATTTGCCTCTGATAGGCCACATAGAATGGAATTCATTTCCTTGAAATCACTCTCACTTTCCTTCTTGCATGTTGCATCATTTAGTGGTATAGGAAGTGGAGTGTATCCATCCATAATTTAATACCATATTTCATGGGCCATTGACATTAGATATGTTCTCATTATGATGATCCAAAAATCATAATTAGTTCCATTGAAGAATAGAGCTTTAGTGGTAGAAAAACCACCTCGAACTTACTAACTATCCATCCTCGCTTTTAGGATCTCCTTTAGGTTGTTAGGCCTAATCCAAAGGACCTAATATAATACCAAATGTTGGAATAAAAATCACTAGGGATTTAATAATTATCTTCAAAACATTCATTCAATTCCACTTCAACGTACATGAACCATTCATACAAACATGAACATCTAGCAAAGTGTATGCAAATGTACAACATCATGAAACAAGATAACACACTACATATGTGGGAAAACTTCAAGGGGAATAAAACCCATTGATATCTATAAATTTACTATAGTCTTATAAGAAAAAAACCAATATTTAGTGAAGCACCTACTCCACATGAAACACCAACCCTAACTAGTCAAGCACCTACTCAACTAAGCTTTAACAAGCACCCAATTGTAAGGAGGCACCAACCCACAAGGTGAATTAGCACCAAATAATCTACCTAAAACTTTTTTTCACCTTTATAAAATCTTATTTCTCACATAATATATGATGATAACCTTGTTTATCTCTTTTCAATCTTTTATCCATCTCAAACTACCTTTTAGGCTTCTTCACTCAACTAGGTCTCTTCAAGACAGATTAGGTTATATGATCTTGATATTCATATGAAAACACACTATAAGATATTAATTATTGATCCTATACACTATTTTTATGGTCTAATATACCTAATTATTTTCAATAATGTGCTATTTCATTTGCATACTTTTTCACTTTCATAAATAGGCCTAAAACTTTCTTGTATAAGTACTATTTCTTGTTCATATGCATCTTAGTCAACTACACACCATCATCCTATTAGGTAGGATATGTAATAGGTCTTATGAAATTTCATAAACATTATTCAAATGAATATTTATTTTTTTGTTCTATCATAACTCTATTAGACCTCATTTTACTTTTAGGTCTTATGGAGACCTAATTTCATTAGGCCTACTTTAGGACATGTTACACTTTGCCTTCTTTGGAACATTTTTAAACTCAAAAATAGGAAATGACATATAATATAGTAATAAAATACACCCTCATTGATGTGTTTTCATCTCAACAATATGTTTTACAATAAAACACTTCTTGAAACCCCTCATTAGTACTCAGTTGTATTAGGCTTGTGTACACCAAAAAAATTCCTTTCAATACTAAAGATAAAATTCACTTAATCCACTTTAAAATGATTTAAAAAATGTACAAATACATTTTTTATGACCTAAATTTCATCATAATATTCTTTAAACACTTCAAATCAGGGTAAAAAGGCTTAAACTCATCTCTTCAATATGCTCACTCAGAATTGTCAGGACTGTTAAAATCTAATCATGAAACTACTTTACATATAAAACCTAAAAAGACACTTTAAATGATTATAAATAAATTAAAAATATTATATAACATAATTATAACAATATCAATCATAAAACTCATAAGATCTAATATCAAACATTGGTCTTGTAGACCAATCTTCTAACCTTATCTCACACAATCTTACATGAACCAAACAAGCCATTTTGACTTCAAATTTTAAACCTATGACACTAACTTACAAGATTTAAAAAATAATTAATAGTAATTTAAAGTCACAAAAACAACACCATATGAATTGGACACTTTTACTTAGGGCATAGACCCTTAAAATCATGACTACAAATTGCTTACCCAAAACTACTAATTTACCTTAAAGCACAATCATGATGATATTGACCTTTATCAACTATATGAATACTTTAAAATAATTATTATGTAATTTTATGATCTTATTAGATCATTATACCATTATAAAATATAAATATCATATGGTCAAATGGCAAATATTGGTCTTATAGACCAATCTTATGACCTCACTATACGTAGACCTCACGGAGCCAGGCAAGCCATTTTAGCTTCATCATTTTCACCATTGTACCTAAATTTTAATATTTATAACAATAATTAATAGTATATTCCAATTACAAAAAAATATCCATACACTTTTTTTCATCACTCTAACATGATAACACATTCCTAATCATCTTCTCACTCTTGCCTGGGTTTTTCACTATTTCCACCATTAGGCCTATTAGCAATTGGCTAACTTGAATGACTAGTTTAACAAAATTGAGGGATATAATATATCCAAAAACTCTCATGGACATGGAACATGAGTCTAAATATTCATGCTATATCCATTTGTATACTTTTACTTGGTCAACTCTGAGTACTACAATAAATCTTTGAGAAATTAACATGTTTTCCTATAAGGTCTACTCACACACCTAAAAACTAAATCACACTTGGAGATGACTAGGAGAATTTAATACAACATCCAATATCTTACCTGAGCAAATCAATCCATTATGGGAACTTTTGATCAATATATTCAACATTGTCTCCTTATTAGAGTTATAAGAGGGTTAAAACCTATTTCCATTCTTAACAATCATTCATAAAGCATAATCCCTCAATACAAAATCAAATGCATATAATTTTGAGCTAGTACCCTTACCCATATAAAATTAATATATTAAGTTCCCTTTGACATGCCAATGAGCATAATAAAATCCTTCTCAAGTTGAGAACCCTTCATTCTGAGCACTTGAGAGACCTCAAAACAACTTTTCATGCCTTTTCCTTCAAATTATGACATAAAAATGTATGAAAAAAATTGAAACAAGCTTAATCACCTCTAATAATGCCTACATGATCTCAAACACCTTGAATTTAATCATGACCCCTCATTAGGCCACACTCTCTCTCTTTTCTCTTTGACCTTGACCTACAAACCACATTAGGCCTTAAAATTGACCTTCATGCCTCTTTCCATGTGATCTCCACCTCACTCATAGAATCAAGTAACCTCTCTCATGTTTATATATTTCCATACATCCTTCATATGCCTTGGTAACAAATCATGATGCCTCATTAGTCTAAGCAGGGTCTAGGAGTGGTCTAAGTGTAGACTTGATCTAAAGGTCTTAAACCTCACATAAATTCTCAATAAACCTCATACATCCATTCATTCATGTGTGTACTCATCTCACCAATCTACCAAGATCATACCTTCTCATAAGGACTTTACATGCCATGACTAGTGTCATGACTAGGCTTCTTAAGCACTGAAACCCAAGGTAAATTTTAGTGGAAAATATTCATTAAATCATGAATATTCACTTTTTGGAAAATTATATTTGGATATTTTTTGGGGGTAGTACACAAGACCCATTCACCTAAAATTTTAGGATGTAAAGTTTTTTAGGGGTTAGCTCACCAATAATTTATAATAATTATGGGGGCATACATGTGATTCACTTTATACTTAGTGGATATGGTTGTAGGGTTACAATCCAAATCTCATTCTTTACCTCATCAACATTATGATGTTTTTTCTATGTATCATGATGTCCCTTATCAAGATGCAACTACTCAATAACATGCTAACACTCAATATCATACTGTCGCTTGGTAGCATGATGCCATTTCATAACATGCTACTACTCGATAGCATGTTATCACTTGGTATCATATTATTACCTAATAGCATACTACCACTCAACATCATTCTATAAATCAAGATCATTATATCATTTGGTACCATATTATTAGGTGGAAACATTCTTTTAGGCAATAACATGTTGTCAAGTAGTAGTATTATGCAATACAACCATGCACCAACTTCTAGAGGCTATAAATTTTGCATATGAACTCCCTTTGAGATGATTTTTTTTAAATTGTATATATATTCAATAATAATTCAAATTTTATCATGCTAATAGAGGAAAACATAGTTTTGGGTGGTAGAATGCATCAGGGAATGGCATTTTATTGAGTGATAACATTATGTGATGTAATTATATACCAGCTTTTAGAGGACAACTTTTGCATATGAACTTAGTTTAGGATTTTTTTTTGAAATTTTATATATTTTCAAGAGGAATCCAAATTTTATTATACTAGTAGGTGGTAGCATAGTTTCAGGTGGTAGCCTGGTATCAGGTAATGTCATGTTGTCAGGCAATAGTATTATGTGATGTAAATATACACTAACTTTCAAAGGCCATAAATTTTGCATATGGACTCAGTTTGAGGCAATTTAATTTTTGAAATTATATAGATATTTAATAGGAATCCAAATTTTAGAATGCTTCTAGGTGGTAGCATAGTATCTGAAGGTAGCATGTTATCAAGTAACACCATGTTGTCAGGTGGTAACAGTATATGATACAATTATACACCAACTCTCAGAGGCCATAAATTTTGCATATAGATTCAGTTTGTCATAATTTGTTTTTTTAAATTGTATATCTCTTAAAGAGGAATAAAAAAATAAAATAATATTAAGGTTTAAGAAAGTTTTTTATATTCTTTTTAAATTTATCTCACAACCTATATGTTTTAACTGTGTAGACAGGTAGTTGTACAAAAAACTTAAGAATGTGATTTTTTTTAATTTGTGTATTCACCAAGGATATGAATCAGATTGGCATAAATAAACTTAAGAGGGTTTCTTAGATGGTATATTAAAATTAACCCTAATTGAAACTTAAAAACTAACCTTGAAACACTTCTATAAGTATTTACACTTTACTTACATGATCACATAATGACAAACAACTTCTCAAAATCTTGTGCTAACTTACTTCACCAAAATTAACTATCCATACCTTCTCATAGGGTCTATACTAGACTTCTCAATACACCTTGTACTCAAGAACTAGTACACAACATTCTTACCTCAATAATATCAAACAAGAACATTCTTCAGATAACACTCTCACACCACTGCAATAATATCTTTCAACTCAAGAGTATATCATGACCTCATGCAGACCTAGAGACTCATAACTATGTTTCAATCATAACTTAACCATCATACCTCTTTTTTATAATTTATACAACCTCAAGTTGACCTAAAACTTGACATCAACCAATAGAAGAGCCATTAGTTGCTTTCAAATTATCTCTTGACACATGGCTTCCTTGTCATATTAATGACATCAACCTTAACATCAATGACAATAATTCTCAACATTTTCTCCACCTTCCATCATATCATTCTCATTGAAGGACAAACATCTATATTCATCCTTACATAAGGATGCCTTTTTATACATATATAATCACTAGAGTAAAATAATTTATCTTAGGATTTATATGATTTGATATTTCCTCTACATTATGAAACCAATATGCCTTAGAACTCCATTTATTGTGCATTGATATTTATGTTATGTTGTATATGATAGGTGACATGACACTTGGGGCATGATCAGTTTCATATATATCCTACTATGGAATTTTACATGTAATATTTTATAATAGTTACCAATTTTTTATGTAATTTTAAAAATGTTACTAGTTATATACAATATTATCACTCCTAGTGATTAAAAATATATTATTTTGAGATTAGTTATTGTAAAATTTAAACAATCCATCACCTTAAAATTAAGGCATATATTGGATCATTTTTTGATCATTATTGAGTGATATCCACTAAGGAAAGTTTCAGTGATCTACTTGGAGAAAAATGATCTATTTCACTAATCAAAAAGTGGATTGGGTTCCAAAAAACTCCTAGAGAAGTCATGGCTATGCATAGAACTTGTTAGAAACATTTTAAAAATAAATAAATGGATTTTTTTACATTTACTTTCAATATACAAAAGTATTTGATTTGCATACAAAGTGGGTGTTTTTGTTTATATGCTCATTTATCATTTAAATTTCAATTTCAATTTTGAAATACTTATAATGAGTAGATATGGTATTGATTACATATTTTAAAATGGCCATTGTCAATATGTATACTAAATTTAGTGAAATGGAAAAGGTTTGGATGGACATATAATAAAATATTGTCCCTTCTCTCTTATGGTAAGTCAAGTAACTATTAACTATAATTCTATTTTTTACACAAATCATGAATAAAAAATTTTCAACTAAGTAAATTTAAACATAAACTATTGAAATATAAAATTTATACCTACTTAGATTGGTTAAAGATGAAAATAATCCTAAGTGTTATAAAAATAATCTAAATCAATATGATGACTTAAAAAAGAGGTTAAGAACACATGCACCTTGACTCTTCTCTAAATCTAAGAGTGTATCCTAAGTGTGTTGACTAAGTTTAACCTGCTCTTATATTTTTGGAGATATACTATATTCTAAGATGATCTCTCCACTATATGGGATAAATTTTTACATGCCTAGTTATATAAATCCTAATGCAATTATCCCATCTTTGTGGTGTTGATCTTGTCTTTGTGTTTTCGATCTTGTCTCTATATGGTTTTAAAATTTTGATTTGTTTACTTATCTTTCATCTTCCTAATTATCAATAACTTCACATCATAGATGTGTAGGGTATAATATGTTGTATGATTGAGTCTTCACTTTGACCTAGCTTGCACACTCAAAAAATGGATTTGAGAAAAAATCCAAAGTAATGTTGCTACTATATATCACGCATGCTTATAATTAGACCCCCACTTGCTGTTATGGTGTGTATGGAATATATTGAGTAAGTTTTTCAACCCCATATTACCTAGAAGTGATCAATACAACAATTAAATACTAAATACTGAGCACTAATTACACTCCTTCAACATAATGGATTATATAGAGAAACCAATATGGACAAGTGTTGCAAGTGTGTAGTATTATGAAGCACAACTTGAATTGAGAAGATTGGATGTAGGCATTGCCCATAGTGTAGTGGATGATCTCCGTTACATTTTGATTCTCCTCTAGACTCATTAATCTATTAATTTTTGGATTTTTTGGTTAAATTATTATGTTAGGTAGTTAGAATTGTAATATGTTGATTAATGACAGTTATATATTACTTATCATCACGATCGATAACTTGTTTTTTAACTATTCATATTTTATTATGGTACATTATGATCATGATTATTTATTTTGTTTAGTTACAATAGTCTATTATGGATTATTTCATGATATGGTCTAACTATTATTTATTGCACTACGGTGGATGTAGTATGGAGCTCACCATCTAGATTATGACTAAGGGAGGGTATCATTAGAGATGATGGAGAATATGGAGATGATTAGGGGATAAGATATTGAGACTAAAACCCCTACACACCATATATATTAGTTTTTTTCTTGTTTTTTATTGATTATTTGATATTTATTGTTCTCAACATCCATTATACTATTAATGTGTTTCCTTACCTTGCCTTGTTTCCTTGATTGTTAATGCTTGGTTATTGTTTATATATATATATATATATATATATATATATATATATATATATATATATATATATATATATATATATGACATTGTGCTTGAATTCATGAGATTTTATGATAGCTATGATGCTTGTGTGTTATATCATAATAATAAAAGTATAAGATATATGCATTACTCTTTTGAACTTGTTAAATTTTTAATGATCCGTTCATTGACTCACTTTATGTAACTCTCTTAACTAGTTGTATATCTTGGTGACTAGTTATGGAATGGTAATTTCTTGGGTTTGGTATTATATTACTATCTTAGAATTTATTGAAACTCTAGACTAGTATAAACTAGTTTGAATACCATAGGTGTTAATGGATGACATGTTTAAAACAATATTTATTAAATGTTTGATGTATTAATTTAAGGAATAATTGTGTGAGGGAGTTGATGGGCTTGATTAGAGACACATGTTTGATTTTACAAGAGTATATTTAAATAAAATACATTATAATTTTGTTAAAATTCAATACAAATATTTTCTATAATGTTAAGGTAGTTATGATTTATGTCATATCCCTAGAATCTATGCAATCAAACTAACTTTGTTTCAAAGCATTTTCATAGAAATGATTTTTGGGAATAAAGGGTAGACTTTGGTGAAGTATTTTATTTATGATATCATTATGTTTTATTCGTTGAATAGATTAACTAGTTGTGGGGGTTATGGGTAGCTTCCATGCCAAAAAAATGAATAATCGTTACAAAACTAGAGATTCATTTATTGGAGACCCAAATTTATGGGGGTTGTTCATTTATTTGGCATGCATAACTCAAGATAAATGGGATATATTGAGGGCAGATGGTTTTAGGATGAGCACACATAGTGGATGAGGAGAGAGTGGAAAAAATAACTTATATTTTTGACAAACTTGGATTATGTTCTCAGGTAGGGTTTATTGATTTAGATTCATGTTTTAATCATTATGAATTGATTTATAAATTATTCTGGTGTGTGCTATTAAAATTCTTGAATTAGGTTCTTATATTTTTGAATAGATTTTATTTTTAAAAAATGTAGGGGATTATATGTAATCGACCTTGGGGATGGGTAAAACCCATCCATAGGGTCAAATACATATAAATCACAACCCTAGCTAAAACAACTATGTATTTTTGTGATTTGGGATAGATAGATAAAGCCAGGGTTTTCATTTTGGGATTAGTTTCAAAGTAAATTTTGAAACCTATTCATGGAACCTATAGGTTTTGTCAGTGATTAAGTTTTAATTGAAACCATTTGGTTATAATTCATATTTGTTGTTATATATGTGACATTTAGTCTAGGTCAACTCCATTTTTACTTAAATAAACCTATATGTGCAAGTGTATAATAGTTATACTCTTTTGGGACTTATAGATTTAAGTATCTTAATTATTTTTATGCTTAATTTATTATTATGTTCAGTCCTTAAAAGACTTTTGGGTTTATTTAAAAAATAATTATAATAGATATATATGTAAATGACCCTGAGGATGTGTATGATCATCAACAAGGACAAGTACATATCTAACTAAGCCTTAGGTATATGACTGTGCATTTGAATAATAATGAGAAAAAAATAAGAAAGAGTTTTCTTTGATTTATGTGTATATGAGTCGGCATTAAGGAAATGTATAAGGGATGGAATGAAATTATTTATTGTTGTTAAACCTTTATTTAATCTAGGTAAGTTTTTGAGACTAGGTATTATTTTAATTCGTAGCTTATTGTGATGAGCTATAGGTTTATGTGAACATATTAAATTATTGAGTCACCTATCATATAATTATGCATTTTTATTATAAAAATATTTTATAGATAATAAAATAAGTTTTAATAATTTAATATAGACCCTAAGCATAGATGTAATTTGTTGGTTATAAAATATTTGAATTCAAAAATGATTTTTTTCTTAAGGTATTAATGGGGTGTCTAATTTACATTTTAGTGGCTTATAACTAAACTTATATGTTTGTTTGAGTAAGATAAGACCCTAGTTAGAATTTGTTTCCTTGGGTTAGTTAATTTAAAATGACATATGTAATCATTTGTGTGTGTGTGTGTGTGTGTGTGTGTGTGTGTGTGGGTGTGTGTGTGTGTATCCTTACATATATATATGGACATAAAAATATAGATATATTTACTTATATATGATGAGTTATCTAAATATTTTAAGATAAAGCCCGTTGAATGTTAATTATTCAGGATCAATCATTTTTAAGAAGTTTTAATTTATATAAACTATATGATATAAAAGTGATTGTTAGTTATGTTAATATGACCAAATGCATATGTTTATGTAGTGATAAATATTTGGTGATATACTTATAATAATATTACATTGTGTAATAATATTTATACCTGTATATGTTTATTTAAATTATATAGATTTTGTAAGTGTATAGAACCTAAAATTAATTGGTCATTAATGAATTGTATGAACATGTAGCTTTGAAGTAATAAAATGATAGGAATATTTTGACTATTTTAGCTATTTATATGTTATGAATAAATTAATTATTTTAGTTAAAAGGATATGATTATGATCAATTAGTTTATTTATACTATTTATATGCATGTGATGGAATATATGGAATTATATGATTTCCTTGTATTAATATGTGTTGTGGAACTTTTATATGGAAATATATTAATTGAATATTTTGATTTAAATATTAATTATGCTTGGATTAATCTAGAATTAATTGTGATCAAGGAATATAATAAGGGTGGTTAGATCATGTTTTAGAACAAGTAAGAAAACTTGAATAAAAACACACTAACATGCATAAAACTTGCTTGCCTAGATCATGGGGGAGCTTAGTGAACAAACAACAAATGAAAAAGATCAACTAAAATGCAAAGAAATTACAAATTCCTTACCTTCTTTGAATTCTCCAAGTGGTGTTCATTTGGCTTGCTCTACTTGTGCTCAAGGCATCTTTGGAAAATGAAGTTATGTGGCTCCTTCTCTCCTTGGCACCATTATTTGGCTCATGCTTGCTTGATGTAGCTTGATGGCTTGGATTGTGATTTTGGCATTATAACTTTACTATCATGCAATCTTTCTCTAAAACCAATATTAGAATTTTACTATGCTCAAGCTCTCTCTTTGAAGAGGTTTATGCTTGTATTTATAGGTTTAGCAACTAACCCCAACTCAAGGTGAGTTAGAGTGTAGTTAGATCCTGGAATGGGTTCAAACCTAACCTTAGTGATATAATGAAACCCATTAGAGTTAAAAGGTGTCAAATGGTCATAATTAGCAATGAATAGGAATTTTGAGACATTTTGGGATATTTGATAATTCATAAAAAGGTAATTTTGAATACCTAGGATATTCTTTGATTTTTTATTTTATTTTTGATAATTCATTAATTGCTCATGGATAATTCAATTAGGAATTTGATTTGGTTTTGAATTTTAATTAATTTTTTTTAGGAATTTTAGCATTTTATAAGATTTGAATTAATTTCATGTGTGCATTTTCCCCATTTAATTGGTCTATAGGCCAAATTGCATGTTTTGAAGCCAAATTTGAGATATTTAGTGATTTTTAGGCTTATCTACAAAGGTTGGTAAGAATCGGTCCAAAGTTTAGTATGAAGCCATTGGTGGATAGTTTTAAGAGTCTATAGTTTGCACCTATTTGGGAAGGCATTACAAGTTGTAAGAATAATAATGTCTTCTCAAAGATTGAAAAGGTCCTGTATGCTTATGAATTCAATGGCAATGGATTAATTGTAGGTTCCCCCTTGAGGGAGTGATTAGTAAAGGGGTTGATAACTAGTCCCTCAAAAGAAGGAAATGAGTTGACCAAATATATGAAATAATGGGGTGGAAGGGACTAATTTTACCAAAGGCAATTATAATCAGTGGCATATGGAGCTACCCCAGTTAGGGTAGATAAACAAGATGATTTTCCCATAGGCAGTTATAAGCATCGGCATAGGTAGAATTAAAACAAGGTGATGATCTACCCAAAGTTAGTTATAATCATAAAAAAAAAGCTTAGGGTAATAAGAGTTTGATTCATCCAAATGTAGTTATAACTAGTTAAAGGGAAAATAATGATTTTCTCATAGGTGGTTATAATCATTGGCATGATAAAAACATGCTCCAAGTTGGGTAGAAGAAAGTTAATGATTTGGCCAAAATTGGTTATAATCATTAACCCTCAAATTGATGGAAATTCAATGATTTTCCCAAAGGTGGTTATAATCATTAAGCCTCAAATTGATGGAAATGCAATGATTTTCCCAAAGGTGGTTTTAATCATTGAAAATACAAGTGGGATGGTATACAATGATTTGCCCAAAGGTGGTTATAATCATTGGACCCCGATTATGAAAAACATGATGATGGCAAATCGATACTAAGGAGAAAGTTGAATTAAGCAACCTACTAGTAGGGAGATGCTCATTTGAATTAGCAAGGGTTAAAATTATTTCATTATTTAATTACTCTATTTGGGATATGATTTGGATTAGATCAAGAATGTTGCTAGTTCTAGTGCTAAGGAGATATCATTATTGCATTACCATGTAGACTCTTAAAATTGGTTTTTACTATAGCACATGACCGTAGACCTCATGATAGAACACCATAAGGACTTGGTTGAAATATGCATAAGAACTAACTCCTTATCCAATAATCAATGGAAAATAATGTACCAATGATAAAAATGATTATTACAATGTTATTGTATGAATATGGATGGATTAAATAATAGTGAACAAGGAATCACCCAATGGATACACATAAACTAAATCAAATCACAACAAGAATACAAAAAAATACGCAAATAAATAAACAAACAAGACACCAAGAAAAAAACAAACAAAACAAAGAGAAATAGGAAACAAAAAATGGTTAATCACAATGTTAGCAAAAATAACATAACACAAACAAGGTGATGAACATTTCTCCTAGAAAAATAGGTGATAACTTAACAAACAAACAAAATAGGGTAATAGAAAAAAAAAGGGGGGTAGTCAAGCTATTTATAGATGCACTAGGAAAGTGGACATTGTATACATAGTTCCATAGATGTAAAATTCAACAAAAACTTTAGGCCAAATGTAGTTCTCCCAACATATGAGATAAAATAAAAATGATGAGAAGAAAGACATGATTGTGTTATATAAGAATATGGGAATGGGCTCACAAAATAGCAAGAGCATGGGATAAAAGGGGCCAATAAGGATAGGGAGACTAAATAACAAGTGGTTTCTTGTGACTTAGTGAGGGTTCCTATAATCCTTAAGGCAAAGAAATGATTAATGTTTTTGGATTTTTAAATTGATTTTACAAATGTTTTTTGGAATTTTTGGGAGCATCTCAACTCAATCGATAATGATGAGATACTAAACAATCCAAGCTCACAAAATGGTGAGAGCATTCATACTAAAATTGCTCACAAAATGGTGAGAGTGTGGCTAGGGTTTGATGGTGCTAACCTCAATATAAATCAAGTGTTGCCTACATATTCCTAGGATGGAACCTCAAATCACTATAGTTTTGCATTACAATAGAGGAATTTGACTAGTATAGTAGCCAATTCAAACAAAATAGGCAGAGTTGGCAAAATGGAATAGTAGGAAATAGGAATGGCAAGTTGGTATGTCAAGGAATGATAAAAAAGTGTTACCCTAGTTTTCCTATAAGTAGCTATAACTAGGAAATAATGACATAAGTCAATGATACTAATTTGTCCATAGGTGGTTATAATTAGTAGCATGGCTATGAAACACTGATTTGCCCATAGGTGGTTATAATCAGGCCCATAATGGTATAGAATGGAACAAGAAATGAAGGATGAAACTTCCAAACCTCTGTTATACTACTCCAAAATATGGACTCTATCTAGAATAATTGAAATAAATGATAAAATTGATCTAAATATTCATGCTAAAATCAAAACTAATAGAATGGAACCAAGGTCAAATGCTAGGTAGGGAGGTTCAAAAATAATTTGGTTGATAGAAAAGGTATGGTAGAATGGAATATGGAATGGAAAAGTAATAGAATTTTAGAATAGTAATGGCACAAAGAAGAATGCTAATAATATGAGACAACTTTAAATAATCCTCATAGATAGTACACCAAGTCACTTAAGCGAAGTAATACTTGATGTGTATAATTATCATTAGGTCATCTTCATCTAGTGTGGTGAGCATGTATGTTCCAGTACCATAGTTTGAAACAATGATGAAAGGACCTACCCAATTGGGTTTGAACTTGTCTTTATGCTTCTTCTCAACCATATTATTCTTTTGGTTTTCTTTAAGAACAAGATCACCAAGTTTAAATTCTAGATGTTTCACACACTAAATTTTACTAGCCATGAAGTTGATTATGATATGCTTAAAGGTTATTAACTACATCCATGCATTTGTCATCAAGTAAATCTAGCCTTTACTAGTGATCTAATCGATAGTCTTCATCATCTAGGACGTGCTTCAAAGAGATGCACAAAGAAGGTAACTTAACCTCAATGGGAAAAATGACCTTAGTACTATAAACAAGTGAATATGGAGTGGCAACTATGGGAGTGTGGTGTTGGTATGGTATTCCTAGAGGGTGTAGAATATTTGAAGGTGAAAATTATGATCAACATCATTGATAATATTTTAAAGGATTTTGACAATGGTTTTGTTAGATCCTTCTACATGGTCATTACCTTGATGGCAATATGTCATGGAAAAATGTTGTTTAATATTATATTCAAAACATAGTGATTTGACATCCTTGTTCTTTAATTACCCACCATTATCAGATATAGTGTTAAAGGGCATATCATAGTGTCAAATGAGATGGTTAAATATGAATTTGGAAATTTGTTTTCTAGTCATGTAAGTGAGGGGTTTAGCTTCAACCCACTTAGTAAAGTATTCAATGGGGGTAAGGATATGTTTATGGCCATAAGATGAGGTGGGGTTTATTTTACCATTGATATTGAGGCCCCATGTAGTAAATGGTCATGGTGTCAACATTGGTTTCAAATTTTTGGCTAGGGTATGTATCAGATTGGCATGTTTTTGACATTTATCATATCTTTTCACATATGCAATTGTATCTACGTCCATCATTTGCCAATAGTACCCAACACATAGGATATTTTTTGATAGGATTGTCCTATTTGTGTGGGCTCCACATACTCCTTTATGGACTTTTCATAAATGTAATGTAGATTCTATTGAAGTTAAAAAATGAAGCAGAGTTTTATCAAAACTATGGTGGTATAGACTTTCTCTAAGTAAGGTATAACATGCAACATTATGGACAAAGGATTTGGATTATTTTTGGGTTAAGTTAGGTGTCATAATTTGGTCATGGAAATAGGTGTGGGTCTGAATAACAAGTGTATTTTGAACCAATAATATCATAGATCATTGTAACAATTGAAGGTTCATGAGCTAGTGCTAGCAAGTTTTTAACGAGAAACTAGTATTCCTTGGTTGTATCTATTTGCTGAATCAATGATACAATAATAGCCATGGCATCTATTTTTATCTTACTATCCCTTGTTATATGTTAAAATTATACATCAATAATATGTTGTTTTAGAGTGTTGACCATGGTCTTGTAGGGAACCAACTTGTCATCTTTGGTCTAAAAATGGTCTATTACTTGATTGATAATTAATTGAGAATCACCATAAAAATTTATATGATGTATCTTCCATTTTACTACCTATTAAAGCCCTGAAACAAGTGCTTCATATTTTGCTATGTTATTGGTACAAGGAAAGATGATTTTGAATGATTTAGGGATTAGATCCCCTTATGGAGTAATAAAAAAAAGGCCTACCCTTGATCCATGTGTTGTGAATGATCCATCAAAATATATATTATAGTGTTGTTACTCAATAGGTGTTTCTAATATGATCATAATGGATTCATTAATAAATTGGAATTTTAATGGCTCTATATATGCAAGGGGTGATTCAATAAGCTAGATCTAAAAGAACTTGCCCCTTGATGGATTTTTGGTTGACATACTCTATCTCAAACTCACTGAGGAACATGATCCATTTGACCATATGACCTTGTAATGTTGTTTTAGATAGCAGATACTTGAGTGGATATACTTTTTAAATGACTATGGTTTTGTTGTTTGACATGTAATGTCACAGTTTTTGAGATATAAAAACCATAGCTAAATAGGCTTTTTTAATGGGTGTATAATTATGCTCATACATGACCAATGTAAGGATTTGATAGTACATGTAATTTTATCTTCCATTATCATCATGTTGATCTAGAAGTGCCCCTAGGGCTTTGTCAATAACTGATAGATACAAAAGGAATGGATTTCTTGGTATAGGAGGCAATAAAACTAGTGGATTTGTAAGAGAGTCCTTTAAGCATTGAAAATATTTCTAACATTTATCATCCAAATGAAATGTTACACCTTTATTTAGTAGATGTGTGAATATATGGAGCTTATTGACCAATCGAGATATATAAAATCTAATAGATGTTATTTTTCCCTATAAACTACGTAGCTACTTCAAATTAGTCAGTGGTGGTATCTCTGTTATGGTTTGTAATTTGGCTGGGTCAACTTTAATGCTTCAAAGAGACACAATAAAGACAAGAAATTTTCTTGAATTAACTCCAAACATATGCTACTTAGGGTTGATCTTGACTCTGTATTCACACAGTCTCTCAAATATCTTTCTCAATGTTGCTAGATGATTGGCCCTAGTCTAAGATTTACCTAGTATGTCATTGATGTAGTATTCAACAATTTCATGCATAATATCATGAAATATGATGCTCATAGCTTTTTGTTAGGTGACCCCTACATTTTTTAAACCAAATGGCATAACATAATAATATAATTTTCCCATAGAGTGGTGAATATTATTCTATGTTGTTCTTATAGTGAAATTTGGATTTGATTATAGTCTGAGAATCTGTCCATCAAAAAAATCATTTCATAACCCATTGTGGAGTTCATTATCATGTCAATATTAGGTAGAGGAAATTCAACCTTTGGGTAGGCCTTGTTTATATATCCAAAATTAGTTTTGATTATAATTCCTTCTATCTTTTTACTAACTGACACTACATTGGAAATCCATTCAAATTAGTCAATTGGTTGAATACATATCAATTTCAAGATTTTTTCCAAATATTTCTTCACTAATATAGAAATGTGAGGATGCATCTTGCACAATTTTTGTTTTATTAGTTTGGCATTAGGATGTATCACAAGGTTGTGTATAACCAAGGTGGGGTCGCAACCAGGGATATTAGAATAGGCCCATGAAATTATATCAATAAATTATTTCAAAAGGATTTTAAAGAATTCATGTTCCTCCTTAGTGAGGGACACACCTAATTTGATCCATTATGGTCATCTAGATTCTTGATGTTTACCTCTATTATATCCTCCACTAGAAGGGTCAAACCATCTTCAAGAATAGTTTGAAAATATTTGAACTATTTTACAATGTCATAGTCCTTTGTTAGGATTGGTTCCTCAAGTTCTCCTAGGCATGATGAATCAAAACCCCAATCATAGGGATGGATATGTGACAAATATAGTTGGAAATTATTGGATGATTTGATCAAAAGCCTATTTTTCTTTAAGATTGAACTCAAACACATAGGCAAGTTCATCAACGATGATCTCCTGGATGATTTAATCAAAATATTAGTGTTCTTCATGACTCAACTCAACTCTTGGTCTATGTTTGAGGAAGGTTGAACACCCCCATCTAGTGGTTCCTAAAATAGGTTTTCACCACTAGATTTACCTTTATCTTTACTATTTCCCTTGTCTAAAAGTGCCTCTAAGAGGTTTTCACTTTGGGACCTCAATGTTTTATCTAATTATTTTTGGGTAAGGGTGTTCACCCACTCTCCAAAATAGGATTCAAGATTCAACTTGATTGATAACCCTTGTTTGTGGTCTCCCAATGGAATATTATCGCTAAGGAAAAGAAAATCATAGAAGGCCTTATCATTCTAAAACTCATCAACTAACACATGTGATTCTTATTGGCCCTAGTCTATTAATTGGGGATAATATAATGGAAGTGGGTTATGGTAAATAACTAGTCGAAGGGTAAAAATGGCATTATTATTAAACAAATTAGTATGGGCTAGGTCATCGAAGGGGATATGATTGAACTCTGCTTTATTGTCAGCATTATCATCACTAATCATTGGTAATAGAAATTAAATAAGATGTGTGGGGTCACTCCTAGATGGTTTAAATCCAAGTCCATAGGTCCCTTTGTATTGATTCATAGAAATTGGCTCAACTGTTCCCTAATAATTTGGTTTAAGGCCTCTTCTTTCATTGTCTTGGTTCTCCATGATCTGATTAGGAATGGGTCATTTGTAATTTTTGTAACAATCAGCCAATTTGTCATTATACAACCATGATTCATCACATATAAGGGGGTCTTATTCTTAGTCAGAGGCTAGTGTCAAGATGACAAGTCATGTACTATACATATGGCCTTTTCCCTTTCATTTTCATTTCATGAGTGGTTTGGCTTTCAGTCTTCCAAAGGACTTGTGGTTCTATGGAAGCTTGGCAATATGGAAGGTGTCATGGGTTAAATATTCTCATAGGCCATTAGCTGATATGGTATAATGATTAGACATTTCAAGAGGTGGTATGTGGGAAAGTGAATCAAGGGTATTAGGCTCAATGTAGTTGGCCTCTAGTGAATCAACAAGTATTTATTTCTCCTTGTAATTCTTGGAAATTGAATTCATGTCAAAATAGTGGTTATAGCTTTTGAACTCAGCCTCTAAATGTTTACAATATTTGTATGGATGCAAATCTCTTAGAATAGTAACCTCCATACATGAATGGAAGAACTTGATACACTGGTGTATTCTAGATAGGATTGCATGAATCTCATGTATCCAAGGTCTACCCAAAATCATATTATATGATAAATCAAGATCTAACACATGGCATAGTGTAGGGTTAAAGGCCCAATGATAACTGGGAAGATAATGGTGCCTTATGATACCCATTTTTCATTATCATAGGCTTTGATGGTGATTACTTATACTTGGAGATCTACTATCATGTACCCAAGAATCTTGATGAGATTTAGAGACACAATATTTAGATTGTCTATGAGGACATGCTTCAATTTGTGTTACATTATGTAAACTTAGTTGTATAATGGATGATTATAAAGTGGGCCAAGGGATGACATATCAATTTGGTTGAAGGTTAATTATTGGCCTAGACTGAGGTGTCCAACCAAATCTTGAAATTTATCTAGAGATATGTCATTGGGAACTTAATATTGGCCAAGGAACTCTTTCAAGATGTTTTTTGTGGATAGTAGACATACTCAACAAATTCAAAATGGAGATTTGTGCTGATGTCTTTTACAATTGTTCCACAATGTCAAATATCATTTATTGTACAATGGTAAATGGCTTATTCCTAGCCAGAATGGGTGGTTGTATGTTATGTGAAGTGGTAGATGGCTATGGGCCTGGTATGGTAATCTATGACTATCAAGATATTATTGCATAATCAGGATTAGGTATAGGACTATTGTTGATAACAAATGATGATGGAGGGGGACTAGATAGTGTAAGTCTCAGTCTCTAGTATACTTGTGTGTGGACATGGGCTAATGATGAGTTATTGGTATAAGGCCTAAAATTGGGAATCCTTGCTTGTTGGTTCACTTGTATGCAATCCTATGTCAAGGAAAGATTATAGACATGGGTTAGTTGATTGGGAATGTTTAGTAATGGTCTTGTCTAATTAGAACTTGATCTTGGATTGATGTAAATGGTGTTAACACAAAATCTTATAATATGGCCTACAACCATGTTGTAGTCATGTGCAACTACATGGTAGGTCTATTGGTTGTTGGCATCATTCTATCCTTGGTTCTATCCATTATTCTGACATTATTGGTTTTGCTTCTAATTTTATTGATTCTACCTTGGATGTTGATATTGTTGTTGTTTTTGTCCTAGTTGTTATTGTTATTTTTATTGGTTATTTTGTTAGGGATGGGGATTTTGATAAACATCAAGGTTTTGATTAGATGTAGAAGCTCCATGATCTAATGTGATCTATCCATTTTCCAACATATTCTCAATCACATGTTTAATTTGCACATAATGATGCAAATTATGGCCATTGACTTGATGATACTTGTAGAATTCATTTGGCCTATACTAGTCTAGATAGGTAGAGACCTTAAGAAAAAACTTTAGAATAGGCTAGTTAATAAAATTAGATATGGAAAACCTATGAAAAATAGATTCAAGGGGTTCTCAAAGGTTACTAAAAACAATAATGAGTAGACCCATTTATCCTTAGAGGAGGGTTTTGTAAGGTTATAAGTTTTTGTATTTGTTGTGTTGATCAAGATTATTAATCTTGTTGTGCTTGTTGTGTTTGCTAAAGAGGTTATTGGTTAGGATTTATGTGCATATGTGTCATAGGCTATGTAAATAGTTTTTTCACCATTTGATATCATGACACATTTACTCCATTTCCTAAAACATTCTCATTGTAATTGAACTAATTGGGTTTGTCATAATTATTAGCCTAGGTTGGTTGTGATGCTTGTGCCTAGACTTGGTTTTGATTCTAGCCATTGTTCTAGGTTTGTTTTTGGCTCTAATTTGATCAGGTAAGTTTAAAAATTCCTTTGTTAATAAGGGTTTTTTAAATTAAAAAAACATTTGTTAGTGATTTGTTTAAAAGTATGTACACACTACAAATACAAATTATAAGATATCTTGTTGTGTTGATTTTTGGTAAACACAATGGTTAGTTTCTTGTCTAGTAGACTATGGGTAAATTAGATTTCAAGGGCTCTCCATCACTAAAGATAACTTGAAAATATTTCACCAAGATTTCTTTTAGCCTATGTTAAGTCTATCACTAAAATAATGTTCTTGAGATTATAAGAGAAATGCTACATGAACTTGTCTAAAAGATAATCAAAATTAGATACATAATTCATGGGTAATTTCAGTAACCATTCAAATTATTGATCTTCTAGGCTCCTTAGAAATAATAATAAAATGTATATATCACTATAGGCCACTGGTTGGCATCTAATAAAGAATTTTATCAAATGGGTCTTACGGTAACCTTTCCCCTTATATTTTTTGAACTTTGGTGGTTCATACCCTAGATTAAATGGTATTTTCAAGCACTCCATATTAAAAGTGTAAGAACACACTCATCCAACTTGAAATTTTTGGTCTCCTTTCTAGCTTGGATGAGGGAAATTACATCCTTAATTTATTTTATTTCCTATGCAAGGAAACTAGTAGAATCATTGGATTAAGGTGGAGGTTGGATGGTCACAAGTGGATTACTTTGATCGGGGTATAATGGAAGTATTTGTTGGGGAATGTTATTTTGGTTAGGGAATGGACCATGAATATGTATGCATATATTAGGATGTGATTATTGAAATTATACTTATGGTTGTGCAATATTTTAGTTAGGATTGGGTATATAGGCTTGGTTTTGGGAATACTATGGTTGGGATGGAGGAATATGGCCATACTATGCCTATTTAGGTTCAAAAAGGACATGTTTTTGACTATTAATACCTTTTTGATTGAGGGGAACTTGTGAAACAAGACCTTGTCATTGAACTTATGGCACATTCAACATAAAAGGAAATTATTGCCTAATAAATACTTATGGAACATTAGAACCTCTTAGTTGCATGAATCCCTATTAGGAAGTGGATGCATATCAGAGATTTAGCATTTATCACTGACTAATATTCGTGTGTTATTGATTATAAATCATTTAGTTTTGGATTGACATGTTAGTTTATGATTGAAGAGGTATGTTCATAACTACCTAGTGAGGTGGAACATTGGTTGTCCTTATTAAGTTTGTAAGATGATTTACCTCTACTGTATGGGTACATTATATGGTTCCTATTATTTTGGAATGTTATTTATCACCTATTGGGGTAAAGTAAGATTCATACATTTTGTTAAGGTATGGAACTTGTCATTGGCTAACTACTTAATCCTTGATGTTGGGTGCTAGAAGAAGTAACTAGTTGTAGATTATAGGTAGTTGGTTGGGGTTAGGAAGCAATAACTCCTACCCCTTGAGTTTGTGAACCACTCATGGTGCTAATTAAAGTCACATTTTGCTGTGGACTATGTGTTTATGCATTAACAATACTTTGGTTAAAATTGGATATTACTTGCATGTTATCCCCTATGTTTAGATCACTATTATACGTATAAATAAAGGCCACTTCCTTGATAGTTGGGGTACTAAACATGTTTTCTCCTAAAGTGTTTTGCATAAATGGATCTAAACCATGATTTTATTGGCTTGTAAACTCAAGTAAGACTCTTATTGAAGGAACTAACTTAATAAGAGGTGTATTTAACATGGCCATATTATTAAAGTTACGTGCTAGGTTTTTACATGTCTAGTATGTTATCTAAATTTGAATAAAGTGGTCCTCCATGAGGCCTCTTTGTGTGACAAGCATATGTGGATCTTGATATGGAATCGGTATAATGGAATTCAGGTTGTTAGAAGAGGCATGTTCATTTTAAGACACATTGTAAGGCCCTCTTACTAGACTTGGCATGTTTTCATGCCCTACCTTTGTGGATCTATTAGGATCATAGGCTGATGGAATTGTAATGTAATAAGGTTGTTTTTGGATATTTTTTGCAACTAAAGGTATGCTGGCCAAATATTAGGCCATCTATTCTTGGTCTTACTCCATGTATGGAAGCATTCTAATAAAATAATTATGTAAAGGATCTTGACTCCGTTCCCTTTTTTGAGAATTGTAAGGTGGATAATAATCTATCTTCCAAACACCATCATCTTCATAAGTGTATTGACAAAATTCCTCTTGTGTGACAACATTTCCATAACTTAGATTATACATGACTCCACTATGTGTATAGTGAGACATGGTTAAATCAATGTCAAATATTTTGTGACAAGAGAGGTTAAAGTTATACAAACTCTAAAAAGTTATGTCTAAAAAGACAAATAGGTTCAAACTAGGTCTAACTTGGTCAAAAGAATAGATTTGTATCTCCAAAAGGTCTATGCAAAGACTTGGTAAAAATAGTATAACATCAAATGTCTAACATTAAATGTCTCACACAATCAAGGTCAAGTAAAATAAACTAAAAAAAAGATGTCAAAATCTAGGTCCAAAGATGTTCAAAATAGGTCTAAACTAAGAAAGGTAAAAGTTGCTAGGTCTTTTGGCCAAATGTCACATCAAAATCTAGGCTCAATAAAGACATATGTTAGGACTCTTGGCCAAACTCAGCATCAAAATCTAGACTTGAAATAAAGGGATGATTTTGATCTAACAAACTTAGAACACTTTGGCATAAATAAGGTACTTTATTATAGACATAAACGTGATCAAATTGGTAGGAGGAACTAAACAAAAGACATTTCAAGATAGAATGACTCTCTCAAATAAAGGAACAAATAATATAGTTTTCAAATTTTAGGTCAAAAATTAACCTAAGTTACGTAACCCAAAAGATAAAGACCTATGTATTAGCCCCTACGAGATGAAGCCTAAACAAAAATCAATCAATGTTTAGATTTGAACATGTAAAATTCAATTAAAAACTCAATTTATGAAAACTTAGGATTTATGACCAACAAGCTAGTCAAATTTGGACAACATGAATACACTAAAACAAAGATCCCATAAGACACATGTGATAGGTTTCAAACTTGAAACTTGGACATAAGACAAGACTAGTCTATTGAAATAATTTGAGCATCGCAATGGTGTTATCACTCTCAAAAGATATAAACAATGTTTTATTTCAAAGAATTATAAGGATTAAAACTTGAATTGATTTGGGTAGCGTAGCATTACCTACTTCAATCAAGTGACATATATAAATTATAAGTTAAAGTAAGGTGTCAAATAGATGGTATAATGCCTCCTTAAATAGTGGAGTAGTGTGGATAAACATAATTGTTTATGGCATGGTATAACTAAAAAAAATTTAGACACAAAACACCAAGTAATAGAAAGAAAAATAATAAATATAACTAAGTATATTGTCCTAGATTCTAACAAGGTATGGCAAGTGGGGTTAAATAAAACTTACAATTTACAACTATCTAGATTAATCCTAAGTGTGGCTAACATAAGAGAAGCATTACATCGATTTAATTCATATAGATCAACTTACTATACAGGGGTTTATTCTTTTGCATAATGATTCCATCCATGGACTGCTTAGTAAAATCCCTTAGTTGAATAGACCTAACTCAAACCTTTAATATGAAAGGAGAGGTCAATCACTTAACCCTTGGTTCTTGTAATATGTGTACCCTAGTTTATGTACCCCACCATGGAATGGGGTTGAAACATTATTGGGAGATGAATCCCTAGGTTAATGCTTCCTTAAATAACTCACAAAGAGGCAATGATGTGCCCTTAATAATCCAAATTTCATGAAAATAAAGACTAAGTGGAAAGAATTTAGGGTTTCTTTTAGATCACCCAAACCATGTGGGTTTTAGGGAGAGCCTAGACATCTTTATTTCAATTCCTTGGACTAGGAATAAATGCAATGAAAAGGATATTTTGGTCACCCAAGTTCCCTATAGGGGATAGGGGAGAGCATACATGCACTATTCATTTTGTAAAAATAACAAACAACAAACACTTTTAATAAATTATGATTGAAGTAAGTGTTGATTTTTAAGCACCAAATTGAAATATGTGATAAAGTTTTTTACTTGGCCCTTTGGCTTAAGTACAAAAGCTTGAAAGTAATTTGCACAACATAACTTAAGCAAAACCATCTAGGTCTATTTTAATCCTAGAAACCCAAATGTTCAATATTTATCCTAATTCATTTTAAAACACCAAAAATAAAGTGTTCAAGACTTAGCCATTCTTTTTAAGCACCAAAAATGAAGTGTTAAAAACATTAGCAATCCTAACTCCTTTTAAGCACCAAAGATCAAATGTTCAAGTTTTAACAAGTTTATTTTAACACCAAATTCAAGTGTGCATGACTTATCTAATTCTTTTTAAACACCCAAAATGGAATTTTAAAATCATTTAAACTTGTAATTTTTTGTTCCAATCATGCCTTGGCCCTATAATGGTTAGATAGTATCCCCCTACTTAGAATCACTTTCAATGGTGAGCAAATGAACTTTCGAAAATTATCTCTTGGGTTTTTATTTTTACAACACAATGACTATCATTGGTTAGAATTGACCGATGTTGGTTACTAGGCGATCGATGCCAATTGATCTCAAAGAGAACTAATGATGGAAATAAATGACCGATACTGGTTGACTAAGACTGATGTCGATTACCGATGAACCTAAAGGCAAAACCAAATAAAGTAAAAATGTTAGATTACTCTAAAAGATAATAAAAACTCTTTGAAAACTACAACATAATGATTATGTAGAGAGTATAAAGATCAAAGAAACCATGGAATAACAAAATGTAATGTTAAAAAGATTCAAAATACAAGTTTTGTTAGTCATCTTTCCCCTACAATCTAACCGATGTTGGTCACAAGAACTAAGCTCAATTAGGTAGAACCAATGATGGTTTGGCATAACCAATGCTAGTTAGGCCTAACTAATGTCGATCTTTATGTAGATCTGAGTTAATTAAAAAATTAAAAATATGGAAAAATCAAAGTTAAAACTATAATTTTGATGATATTAAAGCATTCTTTTGTCAAATTTTGAGTTGAATCTTAGTATCCTTGGTACGTGGGGTGCTCAGTGTCCCATTGGGCATGCCATTTGTGATCAAGGAATCTAAGAAGGGTGGTTAGATTATGTGTTATAAAAAGTAAGAAAACTTGAATAAAAATACACTAACATGCATAACACTTGCTTTCCTAGATCATATGGGGGGAGCTTATTGAACAAAAAAAAATAACAAAGCTCAACTAAAATTCAAAGAACTTATAAATTCCTTACCTTCATTGAATGCTCCAAGTGATGTGTTCATTTGGCTTCCTCAGCTTGTGCTCAATAAGTCTTTGGAAAATGGAGTTGTGTGGCTCCTTTTCTCCTTGGCACCATTATTTGAATCATGCTTTCTTGATGTATCTTGATGGATTGGCTTATTATTTTGGCATTATAACCCTATTGTCATGCAATATTTCTCTAAAACCAACATTATAACTTTACTATGTTCAAACTCTCTCTTTGAATAGGTCTAGGCTTGTATTTATACATTTAGCAACTAACCCCAACCCAAAGTGAGTTAGAGTGTAGTCATAGCTTGGAATGGGTTCAAACATAACCTTAGTGAGTTAATTTTCCCTAGTAGAGTAAATTTTTTTGAAATGGTCATGATTATAAATGAATAGGCATGTTGAGATATTTTAGGATATTTGATAACTCACAAAAAGATAATTATGAATTCCTAGGATATTCTTTGATTTTTGAATTTTCTTTTTGATAATTCTTTAATTGATCATGGATAACTCAATTAGTAATTTGATTTGGTTTTGCATTTTAATTAATTCTATTTAGGAATTTTATCATTTTGTAAGATTTGAATTAATTTCATGTGTGTATTTTCCCCATCTAATAGTTCTATAGGCCAAATTTCATGTTATGAAGCCAAATTTTAGACATTTAGTGATTCTTATGCTTAATTTACAAAGGTTGGTAAGAATCGGTCTAAAGTCTGGTATGAATTCATTGGTGGCTAGTTTTAGATGTCTACATAATGACTCTAAGCAAGTAGGTGAGATGGACTTCACATAGTGACAAAAATATATAAAGTTGAGGAAATCCAATTGAGCTATATGTGTGAATTTGAGTGATCTTAGAGATATGTGAACTACATTAAAACTATGGCCAAAGTAATATTCATGGTAAAAACATTGTTAATTTACCTACTCAATTTAGTTTACATGTTTTACATGATATCATATCAGAATGTATTTCTTTATGATATTTTGCATGTGATAATTATCTTACATCGCATGGGTTCTAGTTGACATTCTCAACTCCTACATCATTATTATTAGCCCATCTATGAAGGAAGGGCCATTCCCTATTTGGGATAATGTGCAAGGGATATATAATCCATAGTTAGATTTTAAAAACACTCAGATGATACTCTCCCTCATATCCAATAGTCAACTGATAGAAGATTTACTCATAAATATTTTTGGATAATAATGAGTTTATTTAGACTTGTATTTTATGTGGAACATTGTATTAATTATAATCTAATATTCAAATATGTAATGTATACTTGTAATATTTAAAGGAGAATTGATAGTTTTAATAGATGGATATAAATTTTTGTAGCTATAATGATATTTATTCTAGCAGTGGTTGATTGATAATTTGCGTATTCCAGTACTATTTTATGATTTACATACGAAAACTAATCTATATTAATTATAGTGATCATTAACTAAAATAATCATATGTTTAACCTGATGGTTAAAAGAATAGTTTTTTTAATGATGAATTTAGTTAAAGATCATTTTTAATTTGAATTAGTAAATATATATTGCTAATGATTAAAAAAAAATTTAACTTAATTCTAGTTTAACCCTAAGGGGTTGTTACATTGTGGTATCAGAGCTGAGGCTCAAACTCTTAGAATTAATGAATCCACTAATGTATACTTATTCTATTATTATAAAGAAGAATGTCATGTTGAAGACCAATTAGTGAGGGTAAATATAATGTTAATAATACTAACCCTCTAGTTGATCCATATCAGTTTGCCACTAAACAAGTTGCAAAGCTTGATCAAATTCTTGTTGTCATGAATGAGACTAAGGATCAGATAACTACCCTTAAACATGAAGTTCATGGATATGTAGAGGAAAATAATTAAGATAAAATTGAAGATCATGTTATTAAGTAAGAAGTTGCTTAGGAACCTAGGCAAGAGGTGGAGCCACATGGTGTGAGAGCTCATGTAGATGCAGAGCTTGCATGAGACATGTAGAAATTTAGTCCACCCAAGTTTGATGGAACCATTTTGGGAGATGGAGCAGAAGTATGGATAATTGATATGGATAGGAAATAACTCCTAATCATCTCATATAGTCGTGATAGTCTATTTTAATATATATCTCTCTATATAGGTTACTTTATAGAATGCAAGTATTTATAGATATGAAATTACTCTAAAATTACAAAAGAAGTTTGGGAGCTTATCAGTTGGCAAGTGAAGTAACAACATGGTGGGAAAATAATAAGTTAAATGAATCTCAAATCTACTACTAACACATGGGAATAGTTTATGACCTTGTTCAGATCACGATGGCTACTCTAACTCTATTTTAACCAAAAGCTGATAGATTTTTAGAATCTAAAGATATGAGACCTTTTAGTGAATGAATATTGGAAGAAATTCACCAAGCTCCTAAAACATGTTCCTCAATATCAAGTGGATGAGAGGTTTTGCATCAAAAAATTCATTATGGGATTAAAACTCCAAATTAGATGTAAGGTGGATGTGCATGGGCCATCCACTATGGTTCAAGTCTTCAAAAAGGTAGTAAAGTAGGAGTAGAAACTAAATTCACTTGCTCAAGTTAGAGAGAAATTCAAGAAATTTTTTAGAGATCTTAAAATTAATTTCAAAAATAAGAATTCAAAAAGGAGTGAAAACTCTATAAATAAATTTAAGAATTAGAATGCAAAGTTTAGCAGTGATTCAGGGAAAAATAAACCAAGAAATGGTTTCAAGGGAGGTTTCAAGGGAAATCAAAAAATTGATAGGAAAGGACCATTGGGTAGATAATTCATTTATGGAGGTGATAATTATGCTAGGGATTGTACTCAAGAGAAGTTAAATGGCAAAAATAAAGATTCTACTTAGCTAATAATTCATGCATCTATTGACAACTATCAAGTTGAGTTTTAGGCTTCTCTTATTGAGTTTTTAGGCACTTTATTTGGTCATCTAATTTTAATTTTTTATTGACACATGAGCTAATGAATGTTTTATTACTCTTAAAATTCTTAATAAGTTGTCTAGAAAATCTAGAATTATGGTAAATGTATGGTTATTTCAATACATGAATGAATCTAAGGTCAAGGTTGATAAATGTTTGGTCAAAGATGAGATCAAATTACCCAAATTAACTATGGTAGTGGATATGTTTTCATCACTATAAGGGTCATTGATATGATCTTAGAAGTAAAATGGTTAGCTCAACATAAAGCTAAGGTGGATTATTTTCTTTAAAAGTTAAAATGTTTAGATGATTTGGGGAAACAAACCCAAATTTAGGGAGAAAAAATGGAGCTAAAACTTAGAGAGATTTCTATAATTCAGTTAAATAAAGAACATAGAAAAGGGTGTCAAGCATTTATTGTTAATATAAATGAGATGGAAGAATCAAAGGAACCTTCCATTGAGTATTCTCCTTTTTTTCAAGATTTTTGGGATGTTTTTATTGAAGAATTACTCGATTTACCCACTAAGAGAGAGTTTGATTTCTCAATTGATATCATTTTAGGGTTTAAAATGTAGTCTATATCCCCCTATATAATGATGACAAATGAGTTAGTAGATTTGAAGGCTTAACTACAAGATTTTTTTTCTAAAGGGTTGATTTGACTAAGCGTGTCATCATAGGGTGCACCCGTTGTGTTCATTAAAAATAATGATGGAACCCTTCACTTTTGTATTGATTATAGAATGTTGAACAAGGAAATGATCAAAAATATGTATCATATACCTTGTATTGATGATATTTTTGATCAAATGCTTCAAGATTCAGTATTCTCAAAGATTGATCTTCAAGTAGGATATCACCAGTTAAGAATTCGTGAGGAAGACTTTCTAAAAATAGATTTTAGGACTTGTTATGGACATTATGAGTTCATTTTTGTTCCTTTTGGGCTAATGAATGAACTTGAAACATTCATGAATCTCATAAAAATTGTGTTCAAAGATTATCTAGATCATTTTATGTTGGTTTTTCTAGATGATATCTTCATTTATTCACAATCTAAGGAGGAGCATTTAGAACATTTGAAGTTGGTTTTGAAATAGTTGTGGAAACATAAATTTTTTGGGAAGCTCTCAAAGTGTACCTTATTTCATAAAAAGGTATAATACCTTGAGCACATTATATCTGTATAAGAAATATCTATGGATATTTTGAAGATAAAATACATTATGGAGTGGCTGACACCCAAAAATATTCATGAAGTTAGGATTTTTAGGGGTTTGGCTAGATACTAAAGGAAATTTGTGCCAAAATTTTCCAAGATAACAAATCCTATCACCTCTCTTAAGCATAAAAATTAGAGGCTTGTGTGATAAAAAAAGTGTGAGGAATATTTTTAGACATTGAAAAGAAGGCTTACCTCAGCACTAGTGCTGAGAGTTCCTGATCCAAATGGCTAATTCTTAGTAATAGATGATGCTTCAAGAGATGGCCTTGGAGGAATTCTTATGCAAGAAGGTTCTATTGTAGTTTATGAATCCATAAAGCTGAATACGTATGAGGAAAATTATGCCCTACATGATCTAGAATTGTCTTCAATAGTTCATGCCTTGTAAGTTTGGAGGC
>JARHVA010000551.1:1802500-1810000 GCA_037957365.1 Torreya grandis
TAAAAACCTATTATGGATAATAAACTAAGTTTTTATAATTTAATATAGACCCTAATCATAGATGTAATTCAGTGGTTATAAAATATTTGAACTCATAAATGATTTTCTTCTTAAGGCAATAATGGGATGTCTAATTTACATTTCAGTGGTTTATAACTAAACTTATATTTTGTTTTGAGCAAGATAATACCCTAGTTGGAATTTTTTTACCTTGGGTTAGTTAATTTAAAACAATATTTATAATCATACACACACACACAGGTCTTATGGAGGGCCCCTTATAACTAAACTTATATTTTGTTTTGAGCAAGATAATACCCTAGTTGGAATTTTTTTACCTTGGGTTAGTTAATTTAAAACAATATTTATAATCATACACACACACACAGGTCTTATGGAGGGCCCCTATATGTATATATAAATAGGGTCCCTCCATAAGACTTGTGTGTGTGTGTGTGTGTGTGTGTGTGTGTGTGTGTGTGTGTGTGTGTGTGTGTGTGTGTGTGTGTGTGTGTGTGTGTGTGTGTGTGTGTGTGTAAACTTGTCTATGATGAACTATCTAAAGCTTTTAAGCTAAAGCCTATTGAAAGTTAATTATTGAGGATCAATCATTTTTAAGAAGTTTTATTTTATATATATTGTATGTTATAAAAGTGATTTTTAGTTATGTTAATATAACCAAATACATACATTTATGTAATGAAAAATATTTAGTGATATATTTATAATAATAATACATTGTGTAATAATATTTAGATGTGTATATGTGTATTTACATGGTACAGATTTTGTAAGTGTATATAACTTAAAAGAAATTGGTCATTAATGAATTGTATGAGGAACCATGCAGATATGAAGTAATAACACGATAGGAATCTTTTGACTATTTTATTTTTTCATATGTTATGAATAAATTAATTGTTTTAGTTAAAAAGCTATGATTATGATCAGTTAGATGATTTATACTATTTATATGCATGTGATAGAATATATGGAATTATATGATTTCCTTGTATTAATATGTGTTGTGGTACTTTTATATGTAAATATTTTGATTTAATTATTAATTATGTTTAGATTAATTTGGTATTAATGACTCTAGGCTAGTAGGTGAGATAGAATTCACGTCCGTACTTAGTACCAAAAATATACAAAGTTGAGGAAATCTAATTGAGTTGTGTATGTGAATTTGACTAATCTTAGAGATCTAAAAACTATATTAAAACTTTGGCTAAAATAATGTTTATGGTTAAAACATTGTCAGTGCACCTATTTGATTTTATTTGTATTTTTTCATAATATCATGTTAGAATGTATTTCTTTATGATATGTTACATGTGATAGTTATCTTACAACACACAAGTTCTAGTTTATATTCTTGATTTATGCACCATCATTATATACCCATTCATGAAGGGAGGTACATTCCCTAGTTGGGATATTGTGTGGGGGATCTATGTTCCATGGTTGGTGTCAAAATTCACTCAAATGATACTCTCCCTCCCCTCCAGCAATCAACCGATAGAGGCTTTACTCATAAATATTTTTGAATAACAATGAGTTCATTTATAATGGAATATATTATTAATTGTAATCTAATATTCAGATATATAATAATGTATACTGGTATTATTTGATGAAAATTCTCTAGTTTTAGCAGATGGTTGTGTATTCTTGTATATGTTATGATATTTACTCCAGTAGTGGTTGATTGGTAATTTATGTATCCTAGTACTATTTTATGATTTACTTGCAAAAGCAAACTATATTAATTATAATGATCTTCAATTAAATGAATCATATGTTTAACCTAATGATTAAAAGAATAGTTTGTTTAATGATGCATTTAGTTAAAGATCATTTGGACTTGGAATTAGTAAAGATAATTTGTTAATGAGTTAATGATTGAAAAATTAGCTAACCTAATTATAGTTTAACCCAAAGGGATTATTACAATATCTCTATTTATTCTCTCTCAAATCCATAGTTGATTCCTAGATGTAAAAATAAATTAACAAGATCATGTATTTATAGAATGATTTGAAGATGAATCATATGTACTAGTTGACTTTTCAAAATTCAAATGGCAAGGGTTAAGGTGTAAGTTTAGGGATAATGAGAAAAAGGGCCTACAAATATAAAAGATAAAAATCTTTTAGTGCTACAATATTATCCAATACAAGCACATATAGTTACAAATTTAAGTTGGAGACAATTATGGCTAAATTCTCAAGACAAGGTTAAATAAAATGTGTTAAGTGGTTCAAATGTATTAGTTGATACTTTATGGATTATTAAGTATTGAGATACTTATGAGGGTCAATGGAAAAAATAGAGATTCATTTGAGGTTGGGGTCATCTTATAAATGAGTTAAAATGTACACATTTGTGAAGTAATCCAAATTGGGAATAAACATGGGAATAAGGGTGCTGTGTCATATTTGTGTGTCTATATGTATTAATTAAACTATGTATCATAATAATTTCACACACACATGTAACACTTACATACACACATCAAATTAGGGGAATTATGTAAGCCTTTTTTTTCACAATCCATGTTACTATAATGTTTTTAACACCATTTTATGTATATGGGTTATTATTTTAAATTAGGGGATTATTAATGCTTATTTGTGTATTTTTATTTCTCTCCTTATTTGTGTGATTCTGTATTTCTATTTATTTTTTATTTTTTTCTATCTTGTTTATTTTTCCCATGGACCTATTTTATTTATCCTCTCTCTTCTTATGTTTATATATTATTATAGGATGGAAAATTAGGTCACATTAATTATTCCCTAGGCATAAATTACAAGCTTTCCATTTTTGTCTTATTTGTTTTATGGACCCTTTTTCCCATGTTTGCATCCTTTAGATGTTTGGTTGTTTTCACTTTCCTTTGCCTAATTTTTTTTATGGAAATAAGTATTTATTTCAAATATATAAGCCTATATATAAATAATCTATGAGAAATTAAAAAATACAAGTGTCATTGAGGTTCCTAATAAGTTTCCAAAGGGTTTCCATTATTAATCATTCTATTTTCAAGTATAGGAACACTCCACATTGATTTATTACTACTCAAGGCTTTGAATTAAATATTTATTAAATTTTGTACCAAAATAAGTATTGGGTGAATTTTTATGTATGTTCATCTAACACTTAAGGAATATGGGGTTGAGTACCTCTCTCTATTTATTTATTTAAATTACACATGAACTATTAGGGATTTGATTTTAGATTAGATGATACATAATTCAAATCCTTAATGGTTTTCTGACCCAACTACTTCTATTATCATTTTGTATTATATTTTTTTTTGGAAAAATAGGTCAAGAGAATTTAAGACAAAAATCAAACACTTTTTCCAATAATTTTTGTAAATCATAAGTCAAGCAATCATGACATCCAACTATGAAGAGGCATCGGAGAATTTATATTCTAAAATTGAACATAATGCATATATGGAAAGGAAAGGGGGAATAATGATGGTTAGAAACACTCAATATCATTCTATCTTTACAGGTAAATGATGCACCTGCCATTCCTATTTTTATGAAATCAAAACTTTAACTTTTTCATATTTTCAAGTAGGGGATTTCATGGTACATATCATAATTTATAAATAATAAATTCATATTAGGTGTGACTATTCCTTTACATTTTCTTCTCTTTCAAAAATAGTGTTTTTAATTTTCAATTCAACATTTTCCTTTTGTATGTTTACTAATTTTATCCACTAGAATATATTTAGAATTATTGTTTTACAATTCTAAATGGTAAAAATTACTTTTAAAAATATCTTACTTATTATTAATTGTATTTACCCTAACAAAATATAGTAAAATATGTGTATTTTTCTTGTGAAATGCAAAATATTATGATCTTTGTTTCTTACCTCAATTCCTAAATAATATTGTAAAAAACCTGAATCAATCATTTCAAAACCTTCTCTCAATGTTTTATTCACCTCATTAAGGTACTTACAAAAAACTAAAATCATAATTTTCTCTTTGCACATGAATTATAGAGTAACATCAATTAACTCCTGTTAAAATAAATTTCCCTCACATAACTATAAATCTTTACATATCATGTTCTAAGTGATTGTTTCAAACCATACAAAGTATCAATCAAGATTATTACCTTGCTTTTTGAAAATGTTTAATTTAAATCCATATAATTGTGACATGTAGATAAATACTTTCAAATACATATTAATAAGTGTTATTTTAAAATTTATTCGATATACTTTTCAAACCTATTTATTTGTATTTTAAGGTAATTATATTTATATGTATTAAAATAATACACCATCATAAAATTTGCATTTTACAAGTATGGTGGGTGTCAAAATCCCTATGTAATTTCCATGTCCAAATATATACATTTTTGATTGGTTTTTTATGATTAGAATCAAAAGGATGACTTGAATATAAAATAATAAAAATTTAACATCTCATCAAACATGTATATTAAAAAACAAAATTTGTGGTTAAATATCATTGTCACTAATATTAATATATTATGTCAAACATCTCTTTCTAAAATTATATACATTTTAATGTTTGAATTACATATATTATTTAAAATTATTAGCAAATTAAGTGTCAAATATAACACTTTTATTACATGTATGCTCACATAATTATGATATTAAAATGGAGATGGAATTTAAATTTAATCATAATTATGAACAATTCACTTTATTACACTCTGTTGTTGTCATTACAAAAGAGTGTAATAATACATGCAGTAAAACATGAGGATACTAAATGTGAGGTCACAAATTGAAATCTCATTGGTTTGGGGAATAGGTTACAAATGACTAAATATTTTGAAGTCTTAAAAAAATATAGATATAGGGGATATGATTCACTAGATGAAATCATTCCAATAGTTGAAATGGGTTTTAAATATATAATACCTAATAGTTGACTTTATCATTCCTAATAATTTCCATAATAATATGTACTAGTTTTCTAGATTTGACCTCACAAAAACCAATCACATTTCAACATATTACCATTACAACAATTAATTCACAAATGTACAACATAATTACAGAATATTCAAGTATTGGACAATATTTTTTTTAAATCATTTAAAATTTATTATTTTATATGAATTCAACTAATGATATATAGACACACACACACACACACACACACAACATTCAATGAATTAATTTTACATTACTACTTGACACCTAGGTGGTAGTGTGACCACCCAAACTTAGGGTTTGCCACTAATGGAACTTCTCCCTCATTAAGGGATAAATTATTAAATATTTTGAAGTCATTAAAATTTAAGCTAGAAGAAAGGAGGAAAAATTAAATACACAAGGCATGAGGAAAACATCCATAATACTTCAGTTAAAGTTGAGTCATAATTGATCCATTTTACAATACTCCTAGCCATATAACTCAAATTACTAGTTGTTACATAATCAAAACCTATGTTTAATGGATAAGTATTGAATAGATATATGAATTTAATATTCTCCTTTGTTAATACCATGAAATATGTATGAGTCCAAAATATACCATTATTGGGTTAAAATTTTGCTATCTTGCCTTTCTTATCAATGTTGATGATGTCATGCAACCCCTATGAAATATCAAACAATGATGAGTATATCTATCTAGTAAATTCAACATCAATTATTAGTATGACCCTTGACTAGGTTGTTAAAACCCCTAACCCTCCTCTATCAACTCTCTTCCATCCACATACCTTCATTCCTATCACCATAAAAATGTTTGGGCCCCATAAAACCCTATGCAATGTTTCATAATTCAAATTTAATGCCCATTTACAATTAATCATTTATAGAATACCTGTCACACATCTTCTATGTCTAATCCCTTGTTCCTTTTTATTCATCATATTCCTCACAAGATACCAAAATTAAAACATTATATTTTATAAGAATAATTATTTAAATAAAACATTTTAACTAGTAGAAAACAAATATTACATGATGATTGGGTGCACATAATTTCTTCATCTAAATTTTGCACGTGAAGGGGCCACATTCTACATCCCAAGTTTAGAATCTATAATTATTGGAATCATAAGAATTTGATGAACATTATGAAAGTACTCTTATATTTCAATATTAACAAAGCCATCTGAATTATGAAAGGAGTTTAGGTGATTTGAAAGAATAAATAGGGTTTTTGGAAAAATGTTTTGGTGTTTGTGTCCTCTACTTCCTTTGTTATGAATTTCTTGATTCCATACACACTCCCTCTTTGTCAATTTCTCATGTAGTGTTTCACTATCGAAGGGAGAATAAATTAAGAACAAGAAATTGATTTAAGTATGTTTTGTTTTATTATATGTTTAAGTATGTTGAATAGTGTCATAAATATATCCCCCCATACATCATCATTAGAATTTATCCCATTTACAAACATTAAAGATTGCATTCAAAGTTAACCCATTTAAAAACATTAACAATATGGACTAAGCCCAAGATGATCAAAAATACTACTTGTAACATTGATCTTGATGTAAGTAATTCTACATCTTACCTAGGTTAGGTTAAGGTAACCTATAACCCCACCTAAAATACAATGTTGATTATCTATGTAAGTTTTTCCCATTATTTTCACTGACTTGATTTATATGGACATGAATTTCATGTACTATAACCTATGAAAATGACCCTTTTCACATTATAGGATACATTGAGCATAATATTTTATAATTTTTGCATAGAACTAATTTCTAGGGACATATTTTGATATGATGAAAATATATTATAAAGGTTATTATCATGATGCTTACACAGTTTCCTTCTGGTGGTCTTTCATAAAATTTATATAATTTTGGATACAAGCATGCCAATAAAATATAGCATGTGTATTCTATGTTATTATCACATGAGTGAAACTAAGTAAAATTAAAATTTAGAAAATGGAGGAAGGTTTTAAAATATATATTCAATTCATTTTAAAATTCATCAAATTTTATTATTAATGTCATACATAATAAAAGTATAAAAATATAGTAATAACTTTTCTTCCCACTCTAAAATCAATATCTTGAGTCTACATACATGGTATAAGATGACCTTGTGTATTTATGGATGAAATAAATTAATAAACCTACAAATGGTAAGTGATAAAAGTGGATCCCTAGTACAATCCTAGTAGTACAATACATCAATAGATTTTTTTCATACTTATACATCTACTAGACTTATTATACAATAGTTAGATTAATCCATGGATGATATTTCATTTGATTCAATTGGATATATTTATAATTATGGATCTATATAAATAAGGTTAGTCTTTCAAAGTAAAATTTTTAGAGATCGTGAGATAAATAAACATATCCTTTAATACAAAACCTACATGATAAAGTATGTTAAAAAATGGTGTCAATATTGGAAATAATGTGTTCTATTTTAACTAAACCTTAATCCCTAATTTTTTATCTTTATAAATTGAGTTACAATGTAAGTAATTTTTTTACATAATAATA